>CAUYPK010021522.1:0-27297 GCA_963574355.1 Loris lydekkerianus
GTATATGCCTAGTAGAGGAATTATAGGATTGAATGGCAGATCTATTTTTAGATCTCTAAGTGTTCTCCATATATCTTTCCAAAAGGAATGTATTAATTTGCATTCCCACCAGCAATGTAGAAGTGTTCCCTTTTCTCCACATCCACGCCAACGCCTCTGGTCTTGGGATTTTGTGATGTGGGCTAATCTTATTGGAGTTAGATGATATGTCAAAGTAGTTTTGATTTGCATTTCTCTGATGATTAAGGATGATGAGCATTTTTTCATATATCTGTAGGCTGTGTGCCTGTCTTCTTCAGAGAAGTTTCTCTTCAAGTCCCTTGCCCAGCCTGCAATGGGGTCACTTATTCTTTTCTTGCTTATACATTTGAGTTCTCTGTGTATTCTGGTTATTAAACCCTTGTCGGAGACATAACCTGCAAATATCTTCTCCCATTCTGAGGGCTGTCTGCTTGCTTTACTTACTGTGTTCTTGGCTGTGCAGAAGCTTTTTAGTTTGAACAGGTCCCAGTAGTGTATTTTTGAAGCTGCTTCAATTCCCAGGGGGGGTCCTCCTCATAAAATATTTGCCCAGACCGATTTCTTTAAGAGTTTTCCCTGCACTCTCTTCTAGTATTTTTATAGTTTCATGTCTTAAGTTTAAATCTTTAATCCAGTGAGAATCTATCTTAGTTAATAGTGAAAGGTGTGGGTCCAGTTTCAGTCTTCTACAGGTCACCAGCCAGTTCACCAGCACCATTTGTTAAGTAGGGAATGTTTTCCCCATTGAATGTTTTTAATTGGCTTGTCAAAGATCAAGTAACAGTAAGTAGCTGGATTCATCTCTTGGTTCTCTATTCTGTTCCATACATCTACCTGTCTGTTTTTGTGCCAGTACCATGCTGTTCTGATCACTATTGATTTATAGTATAGTCTGAGGTCTGGTAGCATGATTCCTCCTGCTTTGTTTTTATTGCTGAGTAATGTCTTGGCTTCAAATCATCCTCTTGCCTCAGCCTCCCAAGTAGCTGAGACTACAGGTACCCACAACAACACCTGGCTATTTTTTAGAGACAGGGTCTCACTCTAACTCAAGATGGTCTTGAGCTCCTGAGATCAGGTAATCCAATATTCCTTGGCCTCCCAAAGTGCTAGGATTACAGGTGTGATCCACCATGCCTGGCCATGTTATTCATTTCCGTATTAAGGTGTTAAACAGAACTCAGTTGCCTAAATTTTCACAGATGCCCTCAATGACACTTGTCTCTACTTGCTTGAATATTCAAGTTTGTGGAGTGGCCACTGATCAACCTGACAGGCTGTCCACACCAAGGGCTCTTGTCAGAGATGGCAACATTGAGCTCCTTGCTTTCCTTAGTTCCATAAATAATGCCTTGGAAGAAATACTTGAGGTACAGGTAATTGCTACATTTCTCCACATACCCTAAATGGTGGTTTTCGATCAAGCCAGACTATAAAGTTGCCAGATCCTTCAGTGATATCATTTTGTATATAACAGAACTGTTTTATGAATTGTAGTTTAGTGTTAGGTTAATGCACCACATTTATGGGTTACACAATAAGGAACTGAATGAAACTCAGGGGCCTCTTTCTGAATAGCTACTGGAGAAATAACCCTCATACCTCATTAAGAAAAATTGCACATCTTCTGAAGAGTGTGTTAGATATCTTCTAATTGACACTTTGACTCTTATAAATTAATTATGTTTCCTTTACTTCAACCATTAGAAAACTAAGTGATAAATCTGGAATTTGCTTCTTTCAACTAGATGATCTACCCCTAGTAACAGTTCGGGGTTTTATTATTTCTGTAGTCATAGTTTTTCTTTGTTTTAGTCACAATTGCTTATTTTAACCCTTTCACATTGAGAGTATTTTTTTATGAGGTGTCTGACATCTTTTATAGAATAAGGCAATGAATAAAAATAAATTCCTGGTTTATTCCCTTAGTGAATTACAGCAATTATAGTTTATGGATTATTATTGATCACTTTTTTGCCTTGTGTTTTTGATTGTCTTATGTTTCCACAACTAGAATATTAAGCAAGCAAATATTCTTTTTTTTTTTTTTTTGTATAAAAGGTTTTTATTGGCAAGGGAGGGATGTTGCAGAGAAGAAGGAGATAAAAGAGAGAGAGAGGGGACAATAGAGAGAGAGAGAAAAGGGAGAGGGGGAGAAAGGAGAGACCGAGAGAAACAGAAAAAGAGAGGAGGAGAGAGGAGGGGAGAGCACGCAAGCAAATATTTTTCACATTTTCCTGTATGCCCCACATCCTGGCAGCATAGTATGTGCTCACTGAATGTTTTTTATCAGCTTTCTGCACACAAATCTGCTTCTTAGTAGCCAGCTGTGTGAGTGTGACCTCAGAGTCCTTGAGCTTTGTGTGATTTGATACTCCTCATTTTTCTATGAGGCAGTTGACCTCCGTCTTCTTCAGTGTCTCCCCGAGTCTAAGATTCTGCTATGCGTTCTTGTTTCCTCTAAAAGGATTTTTGCCAGACAGAGATCTTTTAGGACAGATCTGACTTAATGAACTACTCAGAGATAGAAATGTGACCAGGTGACCTATTTATTGCAGGGGATGTTCATAAAAGGAAGGGCTCCATCCAAGGGAGATTTGTTCATTTCTTCATTAAACAAAGAAGAAGGTCATTTCAAGACACATTGGTTCAGAATTAAAGCTATAAAAACAATTACAAGTAGGCAGTAAAAGTGATTAGAAGGCCAGGGCCTTTATAATTCTATAATATCACCCATAGCAAGTGCTGATTCGAGTTCCTTTGGTACAAAACAGGCAGTGAGGTACTGCAGAAGGACACGATTCTTAATTAACTAGATAATTTATTGCCCTTTTTGAGCCCCCCGGCTTTCGTTAATGAAAAGGGTAAAATGCCCTTACCCCTAGCTAGACACTTTGTGAAGGTCGTATAGGTCAGTCCTAGAGAATACTTTGCCATAAGTACAAAGTGTTACACAAATGTTGTAGATTATTATGATAATTTTCTGAGAGCATGGCCACTGGTATAGGACCAGAAAAATGAATCAAGAAATAATATCTGGTGACTCAGTGGGTATTTTAGATTGCTTTATGGCTGAACTGAATGATTTTGCAAGGTTGGCCGTTAAAATGGCTGAGGCAATCTTAAACTCTTCAAACTTTCCTAATTTGTGAGTGACCCAAACAACTTACCGATACCTTTAAGATGAAGATTCAATGAAGTTGAAAACCAAGCACTATCAAGATGTGGGCATCACCAGGGCTGAATCTGTGGCAGTTTTGTTCACCACATATGAGAAATTCTTAACAAATATTGGTTGAGCACATGGAGAGAAGGTTAGTTGAACTATGAGGTGTCCTTCCTGGCTGTCAGGGCTTGCTCCTGTGCTATTCCAGGCAGAGTATAAGATTATAGGCTGAGCTTCAGCAAACTTAACAAACACTGCAAGATGAAATTCTGAACATGGTGGAATTGAGGTCATTGTAATATTTTCTGGAAGCAACTGCTAACAGGTGGGTAGGCTAATGTGCGATTCATGAAGGTTTACTGGGGAGCATTTGAATATCTCTACCTGGGTGTAGAAACTGAGATAGCTGGTAATAGCTTCCCAGAGATCCATGAGTACCCCCACAGTTCGAGTGCTGCAGGCTAAAATTGCTGAGGCTGGTCTCCCCAACCTTTTCTCGCTAGCTCTTCCAATCTTTGTGTAAGCTCTTACTTTCCTATATTAAAAACTTCAATGCCCTGTACAGCCAAGGTGACAACAACCAAAGCAAATAAACAACTATCAAAATGGGAAAGGATATCTGCATATTATGAGGTAGACAAAAGCTTGATAACTAGGATCTACAGATAACTCAAATTAAGCAACATAAAAAGAGCCAACAATCCCTTATATCAATGGACAAGAGAGATGAATAGAATCATCTCTAAAGAAGACAGATGATTGGCTAACAAACCTGAAAAAATACTCATTGTCCCTAATTATCAGAGAAATCAAATCAAAACTACCCTAACCCCAGTGAGATGCTGGCATGGATGTCGAGAGAAGGGGACCCTTTTACACTGCTGGTGGGACTGCAAACTAATACAATCTTTTTGGAAGGAAGTATGAAGAATCCTCAAAGAACTCAAAGAAAAAAATTATTTTATCATAAGGACATTTGCACTAGACTGTTTATTGCTGCTCAATTTACAATTGCCAAAATGTGGAAATAACCTAAATTTCCACCAATGTAGGGATGGATTAACAAGCTGTGATGTGTGTGTGTATATATATATACATATACATATACATATATATACATATATATATACACACACCATGGAATACTATTCAGCTGCAAAAATGTTGGAGACTTTACATCTTTTGTATTAACCTGAATGGAGTTGAAATACATTCTCCTTAGTAAAGCATCAAAAGAATGGAGAAGCAAGAATCCAAATTACTCAATTCTGATATGAGGACAATTGATGACCTAGTATATGGTGGGGGCAGGGGGAATGGGGAGAGCAGAGAAAAGGAAGGAGGGGAGTGGGCTCACGGTGTGTGACACATCTCTTGGGGACACAATTATAAGAGGGACTTTACCTAACAAATGCAAGCAGTGTAATCTGGTTCTTTGTACCCTCAATGAATCCCTAACAATTAAAAAGAAATACTTTAATGCTTTGAATATATTGTATGGCTCTAATTTTTGTCTTGACATGATCTTTATTGGCAGCAAAATGTTTAATGTTAAATTGTATGTTAAGGTTCAACTAAATACATTTATATTCTTAAAGTTATAATTAGCATTATTTGGGGAAAACTGTAGGATTCTTTAAAGCCATTTAGATACTATTTAGCAAACTATGGCTTTTAGTCTCAGGAATACCGTTGAGACCAAAGGAAGTCAATGAAGTTTTCCAGGGTGTTTTCATTTGCTCGCTGAAAGAACCTGGTTCAATAGAATAAAATTTCCTACAGTGTGAAGAACATATTTTAAGCTCATATATTCCATAATGTAGTCTGGGCTCAGCTACTTCCTAACCTTACATATTTGGCAAAGTCTTCTAACTTCTCCTTAGTGACACCATCAGCATGATGGAAATAATGACAATGTTTTTGCTTTTCTTATACGTTGCTATTGGATTCAAATAAAAACATATACAAGTATTTCTTAAACACACACACACACACACACACACACGCACACACACATTAACCTTATTATTATCTAAACTCTTGTTCATAATTGGGCCAATGAAGTTAATAATGGAAATTGGTAAAGATTCACTAAAAATGACTTCCAGGACACTGAAGAATTTCTAGGCTCCATAAGAGTGTACACTGTGGAGATTTGGGGAGCACATCCACAGAGACGCAGCCCAGTGACCTGTGATGTAAGGGCCAGTAGCCAAGAGAGAATGTAGCGTGGGACTGAGACTCTGTGGGACAACAGTGAGAAACTTCACTGCTCTGGTACTGGGAAGCTCTCCAATTGCTTAAGCCACAGCTCACACAAACCGGGGATATAAACCTTTCCGCATATAGAAGTCACTGTTGCAATCACATTTTATCTTGAGGAAACTGTGGGAAAGACACGTCAAATAAGACACTCAAGGCAACTGGGACAAGCTCTAATTCTACATACAAGTTGGCAGTGACTGTAGCTTGAAGTTATTGAATAAATCTGGCAAGGATTTCACACATGTGATTTATTTAAAACAAACTGTTCGTTGTACTGAGGCAAGACAGGGCTATGGACTCACTAGAGCAGACGTCCTCAAACTTTTTAAACAGGGACCAATTTACTGTCCCTCAGACCGTTTGAGGGCTGGACTACAGTTAAAAAAAAACAAAAAAACTATGAACAAATTCCTATGCACACTGCACATATCTTATTTTGAAGTAAAAAACAAAACGGGAACAAATACAATTCACACCGCTTCATGTGGCCCGCGGGCCGCAGTTTGAGGACGCCTGCACTAGAGCAAAAGAAGACAGGAGCCAGCATTTCAGAAGTGCTTAGTGTCTTGGTGACATTGAACAGATCTTCTAACCCCTCGGTGCCTAGTTTTCCTTCTGTGAAATGCACACAGACGCTGTGGCTCACCTTCTCCTCAGCAGTATTAGGATTCCTGCTTTCCATGACTTCTCTCTTCAAAACAGTGAGCTGATAAACCTGTTCACGCATCCCACAGTCACCTCTCTATCCTCTTCCCAGATTCTTCATCACTCTCACATTAGATTTCACATCAGGGACTGCTTTGATTATTCGTGTCCACCTCTAACAGATCACAAAGTAGGTTTCTGCAGGGGCCTTGCTTCGACTATAACAGTTCATGACATATGACAGACTCTAAAGAATTTGTGTCTGCATTATGAGTGTCTGAGTTATTCATAAAGAATTTTTTTTTTTTAACATTCTGCTTGTTTCTGCAAACTATTAAGTAGGAACTGGATGGTGAAATTCACAAGTGGATATTTCAAAAAAAAAAAAAGTATCCTCCCACCCCCCTGCTATTTTCCTCCCTTAAGAAAATGGAAGATTTATTTTGGGGCCAGAGTTGTTCAAATGCAACAAATAATGGATATTTCCTTCCTGGGAACTAGAAAGAGAAACTGTGGACCAAATTCCCTGTCACATCCCTTGCTGTCTGTCAAGCAGAGCAATCGTCTGAATGGGGCTTCATAGAACATGCAAAAGAATGTTGAAAAGTAGTTTGCTTGGCTATTAGATATGCAGGAATATGCTGAGATTTATAGCTGTACTTAAGCTGCTGATGATGGAGAAATACACACCTCTAGAGTCTTTTCAAGTGATGACAACTTAGTATTAAAAGAATTGAGTTACTGGCCTGTGGACCTGACCAAAAGTGCATTGGCACTTAATGCTGAGTTAAGTATCAACGGAACGTTTCTCTGTTTGTTGCTGGCCAATGATCTAGTTTCTAGTTGTCTAAAACTCTTAAGAATGGCAGTGGTGCATCTATATAAATGCTACTTTAGGAAGTACAGCTTTTGGGGGACTAACATGCAGTCATTTTGTGGTCCTTGAAGTACTGACAGTGTAGGGAATGGTATGTGCACAATAATAAACATGTGTAGAATGAAAGAATCAGAAGCCTCTTGGAACTTAGAAGTAGATAAATAAGCCAAGAAGAATGAGGCAAGTGGAGGCTCCTGGTACTGCCATCAGTCAACCTGGGACAAAGAGGAGAGGGTTTGATTGATTAATGAAGCACAGAGAAATCAGATTTTTAGATGAAGCCAGGAGATATGGGAGAAGAGGGTTAGAGTTGAGGAAGGAAGGGTGATGACGATATTGACAGTAGCAGTGGAAACAATCAGAGTGATGACAAGTGTGACAAAACTGAAGAAAGAAAGCACTCAGAACAGATGGACAAGTGGTAATACCTCAGAATCCTGGCGTAAGCAAACAGCTGATTGCTCTGTAGTTGAATGACAGTTTTTTATACCATTTATTGAGTAGTGACAATGCACTAACCAGGCAGTGCACCAGGCACTTTATGTATTGTCATAGTGAGATCTCCAAAGAGTCTGTGCATCCTCCAGTCTGATTCCAGGTCTTAGCCTCCCAAACCTTCCCTCTATACCGAGTCCCTCATAAGCAAAATCCTCTCCATCCTTAAGGCTCTTGTCTTCATGTATGCCATTAATGAAACTACCTCTCCCTTACAAACACAGCTTGCCCAGCAGCCCTCTCGAGTCCTAGCTGCTTTTCCCCCTATGCCACCGGTATTAAGCTTGGGAATTGCAGTAAGTGATTCTTTGTGTCTCACTGTCTCTTCTAGACTGTTCTATCTCCTTCCTTTCTAAGAACCCCTAAATTTGAATCTCATGTCATTTTATTACTGTCATCTGCCAACACAGGGTCAATTTTTCTCCTTTTTCTATGTTTAATTACTATTTCACCTTTACGCTTTTGTCTTGATTTTTTGTGAGTACAATATACACTTAGATTGTTTTTCTGTACACCAGAATTTAAATTCCTTAATTGCTGCAATGATGAATTGTTAAATTTTACATCACCACTCACTCCCATTGCTAGGCCTTGCTATGACCAATGACTGCATCACCTCTGTAATAACAATTTAACACAATATACTGTCTGACCACCATCTCCTGTCTTTCCATCTAACTCCCTCCAGTATTCTGACTCCAATAATCTTTACTCTATAAGGCAGTGTGGCTCATTAATTTGGCCACTTTTTGACTATCTTTCATCCACCTTCTAAAATTGTCTCCTAGACTTGCTTCACTCCCAGCGCTCTGTGTTGCTAAATTCAATAGTCAGTTATCAGTTTTCATCCATCTTGCTTTGTTGGGATTATTTGCCCCAGGAGATCACCTCTTTTTCTAGAACACTTTTCACCTTGCCTCCTAGCATATCCTTCTCGCCTAGGCTTGCTCCTAGCTCACTATCAGCCCTCTCAAGTCTTGCTCACTGATTTGGGTCTGCAAGTTACTAGGTATGAACACGGACAAGTTAGGTAGAGCCCTTGTGCTGCAGATTCCTTGTTTGTAAAATGTGAGCAATACTTCCTCATTGGCAGAAGGGGAACAATGGCATATATTGATAGAGTCATTGTTGAGATTAAATGAATTATTATTTGTAATCCACTTGCACAGAGTTATTGACATACTTGTGTTTTCTATCATCTCCCCACGTCTAATCACCAGTCTGACCAAGTCCTAGTATTTGTTTATTTTTATTTTTATTTTTTTGAAACAGAATCTCACTCTGCCACCCTGGGTAGAGTGCCATGGCATCGTAGCTCACAGTGACTTCAACTGTTGGGCTTGAGCAATCCTCTTGCCTCAGCCTCCTGAGTAGCTGGGACTACAGATACTCCCGCACAATGCCTGGCTAGTTTTCCTATCTTTAGTAGACACAGGATCTCATTCCAACTCAGGCTGATCTTGAACTCCTGCATTCAAGCAATTCATGCATCTTGGCCTCCAAGAGTGCTGGGATTATAGGCGTGAGCCATTGTGCCCAGACAAAGGCCTAGTATTTTCTTCATGAGCTACACTAATAACGTTGCGAATATCATGAAGATCCATGGGTTTAAATATACCTATGTGTGTAAACTCATGACTTACATTTATATTTCCAAAAAAGATTTCTCCTCTGAACCTTAGACTTATATTTTCACCGGATATCTCTAC
The DNA here is from genome assembly GCA_963574355.1 of Loris lydekkerianus. NCBI lineage: Eukaryota > Metazoa > Chordata > Mammalia > Primates > Lorisidae > Loris > Loris lydekkerianus. The sequence continues at coordinate 9,179 of CAUYPK010021522.1, forward strand.
TTAGATATCTAATAGACAATATAAATTTAGAATGTCAAAAACTGATCTTGGATCCACCTGCAGTTTTCTTTCCCTTAGTTGACAGCATTTTCTCAGAGATTTGATTCAGAAAGTCCAATGTACTTGAAAGAGTAGATCTTGAATGTGTAAAACAACTTACCACAAAAAGATGCTTCCCGTGTGAATTCCACTGGAGTGATGTATAACTGTCAGAGCTGGTGTCCTGCATCATCTTTGCCATGTTTAATCTTTCTGTATTTATACTTCCAAATGTGTCAACATGCAGCTCACCTTGACATGCCCTTGGATTGCTTCTCTCATGATATGTGAGCATGGTATTTAAAAACATTCCCTCTCATCATGATTTTGCTTTAATCTTTGCTACTTCTAGTCATATTATTCTTATTCTAGTATTACCACTCATCTGAAAATTAGCAACAATAATAGAAATGAGTAAAAGAAATGAGAGTTTTTATTAATTCTTATATATGAGATTCTGTTCAAAGTAAAACTTTTTAAGATAAATAATATTATAACTTGGCATCATAACAGCAGAAAGATACTTCTTAAACTTTATGAAATCTAGGAAGAAAATTTAATTTTATTGTAACTGTACAAACTGGTCAGGAAGCTGTGAAAATTTAGCAAAGCTAGCCTTGATCTTTGTATCATGGTACTAGATTTAAGTATTGAAATAAATAATCAGGAAAACGACAGGGAGAGAATCATTTTGCATTTCATGGGGCAGGTGGAAGGACACTTTCAGATACTTTAATCTAAAATCAGAGTTTTCAAAGGTGGGACCATAAGTGGCCACTGCTAGCTTGTGTGTTTCCAGTGAATGGCTGACAAAAGTTACTGACTTCTGTGAGGGGTAGGGCTAGCAGTCCTCTCCCTGAATTGTAAGCTATCTTGTCTGTGAAGAGCCTACTATCCCTGGAGGCAAGTCTCTGACACAACCATATCTCCTCCACTGGAAAATTTCAGCCCACATTCAGTCTGGTAACTCTACACACAGTGGGTTGAGTTGCCTCTACCACCTCAGCTACATCTGAGCCAGGGTGGGAACTAGGAATATGGGCACTTTTGTGTCCCTAAAGAACACAGAGAGACTGCTGTCATTGCTGATAGAGGGTGGGATGAGTGGCTTGTTTATACCACAGTTGGCCTCCTCTGTTAATCTCAGAGAGAAGTGCCACCTCTCCTGTCACAAACTCACAGACTGCTCTTCTCCTGCCTGATAATTCTTTTGGAGCAGGACAGCACCCTGATCCTCACTTTTGTAGTTGGCACCTAATCCCAGGGAAGTTTAGAGCAAGTTTGCCAGTTTAGTCTTGTGCCAATCCTTCTAGAGCTCAAGCATGGAATTGAAGGACCTGGCAACTGGGGATTACCTAACCTAGTCCAGCACTGACAGCATCTAAACAATCTTTCAGGGGTCTGAGGTCCAACCAACCCATAATACCAGCAAGACCACAGTATTTGTGGTGTACCTACCTGTATGAGTCTAGAGGCTGTATACCTCTGCCTCTCTAAACTGAGCAACAGAGTTCATGGCAGAGGAGGATAGGTGAACCACAAATATATCTGTTTTGAGCTGAGAGAAGAGATTCTAGATGACAAGAAAATGGGATAAGACCTCTGTTAATATGAAAAGCAGAACGTTTTAACACTCTCAGAGGAACACACTAGCTCTCTAGCAATGGCCTTTAACCAAAAAGACATTTTTGAAATGTTGCATGTGAAATTCGATATATGGATTGAAAATAAGATTAATGAGATCAATGAGAAAGTTGAAAAACAACACCAAGAAACAAACAAAACAAAAATTTAAGACATTAAGGAAAAATTCACTAAAGAGATAGATAATTAAAAAAAACAAACAAACAAACAAAAAGCGCCAGAACTACTGGAAATGAGAGAATCATTTAAGGAAGTATAAAATACAGTGGAACATTTTAAGAATAGTCTACACCAAGCAAAATAAAGAATTTCATAGCTTGAAGTCAATACTTTTGATTTAATCAAGTCAGTCAAAAATGAAGAAAAAAGAATTAAGAAGAATTAACAAAATCTTTGGGAATTATGGGACTTTGTAAGATGACTGAACATAAGAATTATGGGTATTCCCAAAGGAGAAAAAGAAAAGAAAAGCAAAGTCATGGAAAACCTTCTTGAGGGAATAATGGAGGAAAATTTCTATGGTCTTTCTAAAGATTTAGATATCCAGATACAGGGAGGTCATCAATTTCTGGAATATTCATGGCAAACAAGACATTTCCAAGGCACATAGTCATCAGACTGGCCAAAGTCAAAGTGAAGGAAAAATATCCTACAAGATGTGAGATGAAAGCACCAAGTAACTTACAAAGCATCAGACTAACATCAGGTTTCTCAGAGGAAACTTGACAATCTAGAAAGGAATGAGGGTTTCATAAAAGAAGGACAAATAATGTCTTTCTCAGATAAGCAAATACTAAGAGAATCTGTCACTGTTATATCTGCTCAATAAGAAATCCTTAAAAGTGGATATACAATGAACAGAACAGCCAATACCCTGCAGCATAAAAACAACAAAAAGTAAAAACTCATAGTTCTTATAAAATGATAAGATAAGGGAGAAAACAAAGCAACCAGGTAGCAATCAACTTGATGACTGGTATAGTGTATTACGTAGTAATATTACAATTGAATGTAAATGGTCTAAAACTCCCACTTAAAAATATACTTGGCTGAAAGGATTGAAAACAACTCAAATATATGAGTGTCTCCAAGAAATTCATTTAACTCAAAAAGATTCTCAGACTCACCATAAAGAGGTGGAAGAACATATTCCACAGAAATGGAAACCAAAAGTGAGCAGTAGTAGTTATTCTTATATCAGATAAAATAGAATTTAAATCAACAGCAGTAAGAAAAGACAAAGATGGTCATTATATAATGAAAAAGGGATCAATTCAACAAGAAGATATAACAATCTTAAATATATATGAACCTAACAGAGAGCTCCAAGATTCATAAAACTAATACAACTGAACTTAAGAAAAGAAATAAACAGCAACATCACAATCAAAACTCTACTGATAGAAACTCTACTGACAGATTATTTAGGGAGAAAATTAATAAAGAAACACTGGACTAATACACCTGAAAAAGGATTAATATCCATAATCCACAAGGAACTCAAACAAATCAGCAAGAAAAAAATAAAGAATCCCATGAAAAGTGGGCAAAAGACATGAATATATTTTTTTCAAAAGAAAATTTACAAATGGCCAAAAAACATAAAAAACGCTCAATGTTGCTAAGCATCAGTGAGATGTAAATTAAAACCATAGTGAGTTACCATCTTACTTCTATCAGAATAGCCATTAGTAAAGAGTTAAAAAGCTATAATTTTGGCACAGATGCTATGAAAAGGAAACAATTATAAACTGTTGGAGGGAAAGTAAATTAGCCGTGATCTCTGTAGAAATCAGTATAAAGGCCTCCACGCCCGCTGGGCCTGCAGCAGGTCTCCTGGGCTGCAGGCTCCATGCCTTTCCCACAATGCCCAGCGCCAGGCCCCGCCCAGCTGGCCGTGGAGACCGACGCTGAGCCCACGTGGTTGGCCACGTGCTGGCTGCAGGGAGGGCGGCTGGTCTTCCCCCAGCTGCGCGCAGGGCCAGGCTGTTGGGGAGTAAGCTCTTCAGTCCTCACAGCTTGGGGTCGGGAGGGGAGGGGATTGCAGCCTGGGCTCCAGGATGGGGGAGTAACTACAGGAAGTGACCGTACAACCAAGGTGTATTTCTGTGGGATGAACAGGATGTGTTAGAAATGACCTGAAGACCAGTTGCAGATTAACATTTTTGGAGACAGTTTTACGATGCTTGATTTTCCCTTGAAATAATGTCACAGAAGTTCTCAAATTTGCATATTCCATCCACTGGAACCAGCAGTGTATCCTAACGTTCCCTTAAGCCAGAACTTGTATAAGAAAAAGAATGGAAGTCTGGTTGAAAAAAGATGATTATAGCAGAGACTTGAAAAGGATCATACTCTGTTTTCTAATAGTGTACATGGCCATTTTAGTGGGCACAGGTCAGGATTTTTACAGTTTGTTGGGAGCGTCTAAAACTGCAAGCAGTAGAGAAATAAGACAGGCTTTCAAGAAATTGGCATTGAAATTACATCCTGATAAAAACCCAAATAAACCAAATACACACAGTGATTTCTTAAAAATAAATAGAGCATATGAAGATCTACGAAAAAAAGTATGACAAATATGGAGAAAAGGGACTTGAGGATAATCAAGGAGGCCAGTATGAAGCTGGAACTATTACTGTTATGATTTTGGTGTTTATGATGATGATCCTGAAATCATAACATTGGAAAGAAAAGAATTTGATGCTGCTGTTAATTCTGGAGAACTGTGGTTTGTAAACTTTTACTCCCCAGGGTGTTCACACTGCCATGGTTTAGCTCCCACATGGAGAGACTCTGCTAAAGAAGTAGATGGATTACTTCGAATTGGAGCTGTCAACTGTGGTGACGATAGAATGCTTTGCCGAATGAAAGGAGTTAACAGCTATCTTAGCCTCTTCATTTTTAGGTCTGGAATGGCTGCAGTGAAATATCATGGAGACAGATCATAGGAGAGTTTACTGAGTTTTGCAATGTAGCATGTTAAAAGTACAGTGACAGAACTGTGGACAGGAGATTTTGTAATGCCATACAAACTGCTTTTGCTGCTGGTATTGGCTGGCTGATCACTTTCTGTTCACTTCACAGACAAGACTCAGGTTTAGCGGCACGTTGGATGGTCTTGTTAATGTAGGATGGATGGCTTGTGCCACCCAGGACAACCTCTGTAAAAGTTTGGATATTACAACAAGTGCCACTGCTTATATTACTCCTGGAGCCACTTTTAATAACAAAGACAAAAGCAGTATCTTGTTTCTTTTTCTTTTAAACATTACTGTTTTATTTTATTTTATTTTTTTTGCAGTTTTTGGCCGGGGCCAGGTTTGAACCCACCACCTCCGTTATATGGGGCTGGCATCCTACTCCTTTGAGCCACAGTATCTTGTTTCTTAATTTACTGGATACTAAAGGAATATATTTGGAAATAATACAGACTCTTCCAGATTTTGAACTACTTTCTGCCAACACACTAGAGGATCGTTTGGCTCATCATTGGTGGCTGTTATTTTTTCATTTTGGAAAGAATAAAAATTCAAATGATCCTGAATTGAAAAAACTAAAATCTCTACTTAAAAATGATCATATTCAAGTTGGCAGGTTTGATTGTTCCTCTGTACCAGACATCTGTAGTAAGTTCTATCTATGTTTTTCAGACATCTCTAGCAGTATTTAAAGGACAGGGAACAAAAGTATGAAATTCATCATGGAAAGAAGATTCTATATGATATACTTGCCTTCGCCAAAGAAAGTGTTAATTTTCATGTTACCACACTTGTACCTCAAATTTTTCCTGCTAATGAACAAGAACCATGGCTTGTTGATTTTTTGCCCCTTGGTGTCCACCATGTCAAGCTTTACTATCAGTTACGAAGAGCATAAAATCTTCTTTATGGTCAATTTAAGATTGGTACACTTCATGAGGGACTCTGTAACATGTATAACATTCAGGCTTATCCAACAGTGGTATTCAACCAGTCCAATATTCATGAGTATGAAGGACATCACTCTGCTGAACAGATCTTGGAGTTCATAGAGGATCTTATGAATCCTTCATTGGTCTCCCTTACATCCACTGCTTTCAATGAACTAGTTACACACAGAAAACATAATGAAGTCTGGATGGTTGATTTATATTCTCCATGGTGTCATCCCTGTAAAGTCCTAATACCAGAATGGAAAGGAATGGCCTGGACATTAACTGGGCTGATCAACATGGGCAGCATAGACTGCCAACAGTATCATTCTTTTTGTATCCAAGAAAATGTTCAGAGATACTCTTAGATAAGATTTTCCCCCCAAAACCAAATAAAGCTCATCAGTATCATAGTTACAATGGTTGTAAAAGAGATACTTATTCCCTAAGAATCTGGGGTCTAGGATTTTTACCTCAACTGTCTGTAGGTCTGACACCTCAGACTTTCAATGAAAAAGTTTTACAAGGGAAAAATCACTGGGTGGTTGACTTCTATGCTCCTTGGTATGGACCTTCCCAAAATTTTGCTCCAGAGTTTGAGCTCCTGACTAGGATGATTAAAGGAAAAGTGAAACCTGGAAAAGTAGATTGTCAGGCTTATGCCCAGATATGCCAAAAAGCTGGTATCAGAGCCTATCCAACCATTAAATTTTATTTATATGAAAGAACAAAGAAAAGCTTTGTGGTAGAACAAATAAATGCCAGAGATGCAAAACCAATTGCTGCCTTAATAAATAAAAAATTGGAAACTCTTCAGAATCAAGAAAAGAGAAATAAGGATGAACTTTGATGTTGAAGATGAAGAAAAACTTAAAAGGAAATTCGGACAAATGACATCAGAAGATAGCTTTTTAGAACATTAGTACATTTGTGGTGGGAATAGATGAGCATTATCTTGGACTTGTAATTGTACTATCAGAATCTGTACAGCATTGGTGTAAAAGGTCTGCAGATTTCCTTTGTAAAGAGCCAGATCATAAAACATTTTCAGTGTTGCAGACCATATAGGGTCTTTGCCATATTTCTTATTGGTTTTGTTGTTGTTGTTGTTGTTGTTTTAAAATAAAACAACCCTTTAAGAAACAATAACAACAAAAAAGAAATTGGTATGGAGATCCCTTAAAGAACTGAGAGTAGACCTACCATTAGATTGAGAAATCCCATGACTGGGTATGTACAAAGGAAAAAATGTCATTATATCAAAAAGACAGCTGTACCTGAATGTTTATTACAGAAAAATTCACAATTGCAATGACATGGAATCAACCTAAGTGCCCATCAACTGATGAGTAGACAAAGAAAATGTGGTGTATGTGTACAATGGAGTATTGTTCAGCCACAAAAAGGAATGAAATAATGTCTTTTGCAGCAAATTCATTGGAGCTAGAGACCATTGTCCTGAGTGAAATATCTCAAGAACAGAGACATAAATACCATACATTCTCACTTATATATGGGAGCTAAATGATGGGCATATATGGGCACATAGTAGTATCATGGCTATTGGAAACTAAGAAAAGAGGAAAAGTGGGAAGAGGATGAGGGATCAAAACTTCCTCATGTTGGCCTGGTCCCCCTAGTTCAGTGAGTAGGACGCAGGCCACATATAGCTAGGCTGGCGGGCTTGAGCCTGGCCTGGGCTTGCTAAACAATGACAACTGCAACCAAAAAATAGCCTGGTATTGTGGCTGGCACCTGTAGTCCCAGCTACTAGGGAGGCTGAGGCAAGAGAATGGCTTAAGCCCAAGAGTTTGAGGTTGCTGTGAGCTGGGACACCACAGTATTTTACTGAGGGTGACATAGTGAGACTCTGTCTCAAAAAAAAAGAAAAGAAATTCCTCATGTATACAATGTACTCAATTCTGGTGACTGGTGATGGGTATACCAAAATTCCTAACTTCACCACTATACAACTCATGCATGTAACAACAACAAACCACATTTATCCTCTAAGTATATTGAAATAATAGTAATAATAAAGTAAAAAAAAAAAAAAGAAAAGAAATATACTCTGAGGTTCCAAGTCAGGTTCCCTGACCCAGAATTTGAATTTTACAAGACCTCCATGTGCATATGAACATTTGGGAAGTACTGTGACGAGCACCCTAGACAGGTGATGAGTTTCTGTTTTGACAGTCTTCAAGGTGAGAGCAGACAACCCCTCATCTCTATTCAGTGGAAGTGTTTTGTGTCAATTACATGTCTGCACAATCTAAATATTGGGAATATCTTTTTACACAATCAAAGGAGTATAGTCAGACAGGGTGTGAGGGAATAAAGATTGATATAGAAATCATTCTCATATTATTTTTATGGTTTAACAGTCACATCTGTTATGGGGGGGTTATGAACTTACCTCACCAAATTTCTTTTTTTGTATATTTGTTTATGCAGGACAAAATAATTATAAGAAATAAAACATCAGTGGGGTTAGTCTGTGACCCCCCCCATTCGTGTGCAATAGATCATGCTTTATTTTTATAAACTATTCTTGTAAAACTTGTTGCTGTCTGTATTTAAGCATAAATTTAAGTTTTTTAAACTGTTAATGTTATAAAAGTGGCCAATGCCCATAGCTCTCTTCCAAGTACAGATAACTCCCCTTTCCACAGTGTCATTCTATGCATTAATGTTAATTGATCATTGAACCCTACTGGGGTTTTATAAATATATTAACACCTTCTAACGACTTGGCTTCTTATTACATAGATTGGAATATTTGGACAAATGACTTCATTGCCACGTAAGGCAGGGTCCATTAGTCTACCTATTTCAAGGCACATACTTTTGAAGAAAAAAAAATGGAGCCTCCTATTAGAAGAAATAAAGGAAAGAGTAGTTTAAAATTTTCCCTTTGATCATTTCAATGATTTCTTCCTTTTGAATCATGCTATTATCTGTTCTTTGCTGTACCTTCTTGTCTCACTTCTATGTTTCCATTCTGTGTCCCATTTAGAGAAATGGGGGATATTAAGAAAAGAGGTTAAAGAAAAAGAGAAGAGCAAAAAAATCAAAGCATAACAGCTCAAAACAGTGGCTGTCAAACATGACTGCATATTGGGATTACCTGGGGAGCTTAACAAATGAGACCAACTTATACTGAGACCCATCTTCCACCTATTCTCATGTTATTTATTCATCTGTTATAGGATCATGGTATCAATATTTCCTTCCTTCCTTCCTCTCTCTCTCCTTCCCTCCGTCTCATTTTTACTATATCTTTCTTTCCCTTTTTTTTTAAAAAAGATGAAGTCTCACTGTGTTGCCCAGGCTGGTCTCAAATTCCAGTCCTTGAGCGATCCTCTCACTTTGGCCTACACGGTATCTGAGATTACAGGTGTGAGCCCCTGCGCCTGAGTCCATCAATAATTTTTAAAAGCTCCCTTTTAAAATCTTTGATCTTAAAGTTAAGAGTAAAGCAATTAAAATGTGGAAATTAATACCTAAATAAAAAAGGAATTATCTGTATTTTGTGATTCCTATCTAGATGGGGTTCATAGAATAATCCAAGTTATGACCTTTCATGAGAACATGTCTTTTCCAAGGTATAGATTCCCGAATCATGATATTGAGTAACAAATGGAATTTGAAACCACAGCACCATTGCATTGATAAGCCACCATCACACTAAAATAATTTGGGTGAATTGTATTGGTAGCCAGTTAGAAGAGAAATGACTTCTGACCATTGTGTGATCTGTTGCATTTATAGAAGTAATTTGGCAAAGTAATGGTTATTCTTATATCAATATACAGTTTAGCTGGCAGGAATGTCAGAAACTAAAAGCTCAATTAAGAACTGAATTGGGACCGTTTCAGTAGGGAGAAGGACCGATTAAAGTGTACTTTTTTAGAGGTGTCTGCTTCTTGTCCAGACTGAGTACACTTAAAAGCTACCCAACTCACACACGGTAGGAAGCTACAGAAAAGGGTTTTATAAGGACAGAATAGAGAAGTAATTTATTAAGAAGCTATAAGGGCTAAATCCTAGACTTGCCAGTCAGAACATCTGAGTTCAAATCCCATTGGAACCACAATAGTTTCGTTACTTGAAGCAAATTACTGTCTTTGATGCTTTGATTTTTACTTGTGGTGAGAAATACATGGAAACTGTTTATAAAGTATCTGGCCCATAACATATAATCAATAAATATTAGAAGTTATCATTACCAAGTTTGGATCTCAAGTGAACCAAAGCCCTTAGTTCAGCAGGGGTGTCCAGCATCGGAAGATGGACTTTCCATTATAAAATGTGCCTTTAACTGCTGGAGTATTCTTTAAACATCTAGATTATAAAAAGTTTTATTTCATACTTGGTTTTTGGAACCTAGTGGAAAAATGTTTATCCATCATAACCCTAAGGGGAGAAGGAACTTACAGAAATCTAAATCCATAAATCAGCAGGTATGCTCGTCAATCGATACTGCACTTGCCCCTGCCTGGAAAAACAAACTGTCGATAGGAGAGAAAGGAACAGCTCTAAAGCTCACTTCATAGTCAAGTTGATTGCAAAACTAATTTTCATGAAAGAAACTCCATTTCCCCACTGGCTTTTATTTTATAACTTTAAAAGATCAGAGACTTCTCAAAGATGAGTGCTTTTTCACAGTTTCAAAGAAGCAGGCTGGAAAAAGGAATAAATTGATTCAGAAAATATTCCCTTCCTCCTTACACCCACCCTTCTGTTCATCAAAAAAGCTACAGGCACTAAAATTCATTAACATTTATATGAACATAAATGTGAAATATTCATTTTCATTAAGGAGTCTACTGAATGTGGGAAAATCAAATTTATCTAAGGAGATATCCAATGCTACTAATTTCCTTGACAATGGGGACACAAAGCAGGGGAAACCATGAATCATTCATGAAGTTCAATTTACTTCTGTTATTTTTGGAGTAAGCATCCATGAATAGAAAGTGTGCAGCGTGTTGTAGATGCTGTTTTTACATTATTTCAGATGAGAATTAATGATTTGGCAGGCGGCAATAAAGTGAACACGGTTTAAAGGCTTTTGCTTATAATTGTCCTATATTTCATATTTTTCTTGTGAGTATGTACATGTTCATGTATTCATAATACTGTTTTTCTATATTCTAATTCCTCATTATAAATCAGAATCACTTTAGAATCAATATTTTAGGCAGGCACATAAGATAATTTATTGGTGATATAAACTCCCAGAGTTCTAGATATGGGGTCTGAAAAAGACCTTGAAGTTTATAAAATGAAACTGGCCTCCTCATTATGAATGTCTCCTACATTGTTACTGGTAAGCATCACTCCTTTCTTAGGAGTTGGAGTGTCTCTGTGGTAGAGGAAGTTCTTTTGGAAGCATGAATGGACACTGCTGCTCTAACCTCCTTCAATTTCTGACTATGATCTGCTTATTGCTGCTGTATCGTCAGCACTAATTAGTGCACAGAGACACATGTCACTACGTAAGAGATGCTAGTTTAATTGAAGTGTAGGGGTTCAAATCTGCATTCTGGGTGTGATGGTTAATTTTATGCATCAATTTGGGCCACAGGGTGCCAAGTGGTTAAGCATTATTCTCAGGGTTCCCCGAGGAGGCTGTTTTTGAATGAGATTAACATTTAAATCAATAGCTAGAATAAAGCAGATTGCTCCCCCTCATGTGGGTGGGGCTCATTCAAGCAGATGAAATTCTGAACAGAACAAAAAACTGCTCTTCCACCCGTAAGAGATAATTCCTCTTGCCTAACTTCAAATTCATCCATTAGTGTGTTTTTTCCCCCTACCTTTGGACTCACATGGAAACATCAGCACTTCCCTGGCCTTGAGCCTGTCAGCCTTTGAACTGGAACTACACCATCACTTCTCCCGGTCCTCAGACCTCAGGATTGGGACTGGACCTGTATTGTTGGCTCCCCAGCTTGCTAACTCCGCCCCCCGCCCCCCGCCCGTAGATCTTGGGATGTCAGCCTGCATAACTGCATGAGCCAATTCCTTATAATAAATCTCTCTCCCTCTTTCTATCTCACTATATATTTGCTCCATTTCTCTGAGGAGCTCTGAGTGATGATCACAAGGTTTATTTGATATGTGATAACATGTTAAAACGTTCAGAATGGTTGTTATGACTCCTTTAAGTTTTCTTTCCAGATGTCTTGGTCTCGTCCTCCTGTGTGAAATCATCTTCCAACACAGCTTTAACAACCAGACACAATTTTCCAGATGTGGCTTCACCAAGACAGACTTCTATAGAACAACCCATGGATTTATTCTGGACACTACACTTACTTTGATTTTATTTCTAGGTGTTAATGTAGCACATTACATAAATAAAATCTAGCATTTCAAGTCTGAAAACATCACATTTTCTCAGGATATGTTCCATAGTTCAGTGAGGCTGTTTTATCGCATGGACACATTTTTCTTACCACATGCCATTTTTGTTGATGAGAAAATAATTATATTTTGGAAATAATTGAGCATGACAAATGCTTAATGTTCTGTGTACATGTTACTATTACCAAGACATTTAAACAAAATCACAAAATTCTGAGATTAACAGATAGATTAAGAGAATAATTCATTAACTTTAATATATAAAGACAATGCCTATGTTAAAAGTTGCCAAACAATTTTTGTAAATGAGAAGCAAGTGTAAAAATAATCAAGTATCACTAAATGTTACTTTTGTTGAAAATTTGGTTGTAGTTCAGGAAATAAATAGTGGAGCAAACATTAAAGTGAAGCAAAAATATCCATAGTTTTATTACATTTACCAGGCTATCAAAATTCCTAAAATAACTAAAAATGTTAGGTCTTTCCCTATCTCAATCTAGCTGGACTTGAACTCCTAAGCTTAAGTGATTCTCCAGCTTCAGCCTTCTAAGTAGCTGGAACTACAAGCCTTTGCCATCATGCCTTGCTGACATAGTCTGAAAGCATGAATATAAAATTATACAAGTGAAAAGAATATTTCATTGCAAGTAAAAAAGTCTCGGCCCCAAATCTTACCTGAAAAATTTAAAACTAGACATCTCCTAAAATACAAAAGACTTGAAAAGTTTGGAGCCAAGAAATTCAGCCTACACAAATTCTCTCCACAAACATTTATTGTCAAATACTGGGCTAGGCTTTAGTAATTGGGTAGTGAACAAGACAAGGATCCCTTCCCTTGAGGGCAGTTTATAATCCACAGCAGGAAGAAACAGTAAGTAGGAACAAAGCAATGCTAGTAAGTGTTAATGTGATACGGGTGCTTTAGTCCATTTGGGTGCTAGTCTGTCGTTAAATCTGAAATGTCTGATTTTGAATCAAAAGTTCAGTTTATTATATATCAAACAAGAAACAGTATAATTAGTCAAAGTATGTGCCTAAACTGTTAACACAGTTTGGCCTCTTAACGGTAGCTTGTTTATGCCAGCAGTGAAGAAGCCTGGAGAGTGACTATTATAACAAAATGCTATGAACTGGATAGCTTATAAACAAAAGGCATTTATTTCTCATAGTCTTGTAGGTTGGAAAAAGTTCAAGATCAATGTGCCGGCAGATTCTGGCATCTAGTGAGGCCTGTTTTCTGGCTCATAGATGGCGCCTTTTAGCTGTATCCGTATATGGTGCAACTGCAAGGCAGAGATCTAGGGCCGCTTTTATAAGGCACTACAGAGTTCTCCTAATACTCGGTGGATACATTTCAAGACCCTCAGTGGCTAGCTGAAGCTGCAGATAGTCGCATACCCTATAGATACTACATTTATGTCTGTACCCATATGCCTACGATAAAGGTTAATTTATAAATTAGGCATAGAAAAGGATTAAAAATAATTACTAATAATAAAATAATTATAACACTATATTGTCATAAAAGTTACGTGAATGTGATCTCCCAAAATCTCTTTGTCATACTGTACTCACCTTTCCTCTTCTCGTAATGATGTCAGATGATGAAATGCTTATAGGATGAGATGCAGTGAAGTGAATGACACAGGCCTGGTGACACTGTGACACAGTATCAGGCTCCTAACTGTTGACCTTCTGAAGATACATCAGAAGGAGCATGTTTTGCTTTGGGTGACCATGGAGCATCAAGCCGTGACAACATTGATGGCTGGACGTCAGGAGCACCTGGTGTTGGTGACTAATTGGGGGTTCTGTAGACAGCACGCCCGTGTGGACACTTTCCACAAATGGATGATTCCTGTTCCAGGTCGGATGGAGCAGAATGGTGGGAAATTGATTATGCTCAGAACTGCGTGATTTAAAACTTATGAATGTTTATTTCTGGAATTTTCCATTTAATATTTTCAGACAAAAGTGAAACAAAAAAAAAACAGGGAACTACTGTGATCTCATTTCTGAGGGCTCTGTCTTCTTGACCTAATCACCTTTCAATGCCTAATCCCATCATATTGGCATTAGATTTCAATATATGAACTTACAGGGGACACAAAAATTTACACCTTCCCAATGGAAAACTAACAGAGGATTTTGAAAGAGAATAGTAGGGGATAACTTTTTAGAGTCTCATGAAAGCCTCCTGTTAGAAGTGATGTGAAAAGAGAATTTAAGAAAGAGAAGAAGAGAGCTCAAAGATTTATGGTGCAGAAAAGTATTTCAGCCAGAAGAAAAAGATGGTAAAAGTCATAAGACAAGAAAAAACTTAGTTTGCATGAAACAAAAAAGCCCGTGGTGTTGAAGTAAACTGCAGTAGTCAAGGAGAAGAGGCCGTAGATAAGATTAGAAACATTGAGAGAGGTCAGGTTACTTGAGAGCTTGAGGATCTTAAGAATGTGGACTGTTTTCCCAGTGTAAGGGGAAGACTTTGAATATCAAAGCAAATAAATAATATGATTCACTTTATAGCTTGCTAAGATTACTCTGGCTGTTGGACAGAGATTGGTTTGGAGGGAGTCAAGAGTGAAAGCAAGAAGATTAATAACAAGACAGCTATAATGGTCCAGGAAAGAAGTGATGATAATCTGGAGAAGAATGGTGCCAATAGGGTCAGGGAGAAATGGACAGGTTTCATAAATATTTTGTACATAGACTAGGTGGTACTTGACAATAGATTGAATGGGAGGAGTATGAGGGACAAGAAGATGTCAACAATTAATCCCAGGATTTTGGCTGGATTAAGGAACCTGGAAAAGAAACTATGAGAGGGAAAAATCAAGAGTAAAGTTTTGAGCAAAATTAAAGATGCTTTTGAAGCATCAAAATAGATATGCCAAGAAGAGGGCTATGTTCTTCAATCTGGGGCTCAGAAGAGACTTGAGCTGGAGATACAAATCTGAGAATCACAGAATAAAGATGGAATGTAGCGAGGTCTTTTGTGACCTTTCTGAGAACAGTTTTAGCAGAGGTGAGAGGTGGGTAGGCAGGTGGCAGATTGCAGTGGGTTGAGGCAATAGACAGAAGATATAGACCATTTTTTCGAGTAGTTTGGAAAAAAGAAAGTAGTGAGATTGGAAAAAGCTTCAGGGAGATGTGGGGGTAGAGTAGAGGTGTTTTAGGATGAGAAGAGTTTTTATTTTGTTTACTGGGTATGTGAAAAGAGGTGGTAGAAAGAGCAAGATTGAGGATCTGAGAGATGGGGGCTGAGGTGTGTGTGAGCTTGTGATAATCAATTCTGAGGGAAAGAGAGAAGAGATGGAATCCTGAACACAGGGGCAGGGTCAGCCCAAGAAGAAATGGGAACACCTCCTCCTCAGTAATGTAGGGGCCAACTCAGAATGGTAAAGAAAAAAGGAGTGTTGGAAGAAGACTGGTAAGAAGACTGAGAGATTTCAGGGCTGGAATGACATTTTTGTGTGTGTGTGCAGTGACAGGGGACAGCATCTGCTGAGAGTGAGAGTAAGCTGGGGCTTTTCTCGAATGTACATAGCAGAGAATGAGAAAAGATACCTGAATCCTCCCTGATTGTGCTCCAAGCCTTCCACATCGTCACTAGGCTTGTGGTGATCAAACCTTCACATGATGGTGCTATCGATTTCAAATTTCAAGTCCTCTTTATTCTAAATTCCTCAATTGATTCTTCTATATGCCATTAACCGATTTTATAGCATTCCAGGGCTACAAAGCTACTAATTTGTTCCAAGTTCAAGCAAATTTTCAATTTAACAAGCCTTTATGGCCTTTTCAATTCTTCTTGATTAGACAATATAAACATAAGCGAAACATCTTTAATTGGTCTCAGAGGACCTAACCAGGAAAATCATGTCCTTGGCCTTGGGATTGTGATGGAAGAGCATACAAACTAGTAAATTTTGCAATTCAGGTGAAGTTTCCACTTTGCTGGCCACACTAGTGTGACCGGTTCAATCTTCCATCAGTGGAATATCTACTTTATTTATCATTCCTGTTTCCCAGCCAACACTAGAACCTCTCATTTGCAGTCACTTTAAAACTCAGTTATAGTCTTGATACACTATCAATCCAGGGAGAGCTATTTTAAAAAATAGTGTGTTACTTTATGAAAAGCTAAAATATAGATGAATAACCAATTCAATATTTACTGATACTTAGCAACATATTGATTATGTACTTAGGTAGAAACAAGCATAGCTCATTTGAATTCCATGTTGGCATACATAGGTTACTTTGCCATTTGAAATTATTACTCTTAAAATTTAAGATCTCCTTACATGGGCTTATATATTGTTAAGAAGGGATATATTTTAAGGAAATGTAAAAGCTAAGTCATGTTGCCATCTGAGACTTTTATTTTTTCACGGTAATATCGATGAAACTTAGGTCTGCTTGGTTTTCTTCAACCATAGGTTACCTTCTCTCTTCAGCTGCAATTATTTGACCTTTGATCCTTGATACAAAAGTTAAGTTCCTCTTCAGCATCAGTCTAGAATCTATTCCAACTGATCAGGGACAGTTTAGGGAACACAGATCAACTGCTGGTTGACTCAGCATTCCCAGCCTGGCTGAGAGGGGCTATACTCCTGTACCGCTAATTGTTGATGCCATGCTGCCTCCCTCACTGGTTGATTGCAGGATTCCCTGATGGGGAGTAGAACACTTGGGTCTTAATCTTCATTGGAAGCACTGGGGTTTGAAACCCTGCTCTATCACTATTCTTGCCCCGTGGCCCTGGGAAAGTTATTGTACTTCTCTGAGGTTCAGTTACATCATCTTTCAAATGTTGTTGGAAATACTTATCCCACAGAGGTTTTACATAATACCTACCCTTAGACTAGCAAAGAGAAGATAGTTCCATGTTTTCTTCCCTTTCCAATTTCATAGACTCCTCATGATACAATTTCTTACAGTCATTAGTTTCTGCTTTGCTTTAGGTAAATACCTTTAGGAATTGCAGTTCTCTGCCCAGCTGCTGAATCACCTTTTAGTTTATTTTTAATTTCCTCTCATCCTTTCTAGACTATATTTGTGTCTATATTGGCATCTCATTCATGTGGGTGTGTAGTTGTTTGTATATTGGTTTCATATTAGCATGGAGTACATTGGATTTTTTTTCTATTTTTGAGATACGGATGATGGTTATCATCTGCCTGTATTCATTCTGATGTTTGAGCTTCTTTTAGACTCTCAGTTACTGTACTCATCCATTTGTCTAGACAACTGGTTGCATCTTACTGAATTGCTTCAATGATTGTCATATGCCCAGATCACCATCTATTGTCTTTCACCATATTTTATGATTACTTTGGACTATCTGGCTGTCTGGGCTTCTCCCATCCCTGCCTCATAGAAGTTATATTTAACTTCTGATTGATTTATGGTTATTGTCATTATATCGTATGATGAATGGACCTAAAAGTCATCTGTTTTCTTATATGAATTTTAAAAGTTGCCAACTTAAAGAAAAATGTCAACTAATAATAGTGTAGAAAAACTCACTATGCATTATACAATTAAATACAAATTTGGGGGGGAAATGCTGACAATTTCAGCACTTACAATTTGCAGCACAGAATCAATTAAAATGCTTGTCAAAATTCATTCCTTTTTTAAAAAAGGAAATGATGTAAACCAGAAAAGCTTGGAATTTCAAGAGGTTGTCATATCCTAATGTTGATCAGCAGACCCAGGTGAAAAAGATCCACCACGTCAATAGAAGGGAGGTCAAGGCTAAAATTAATCCATATGTGTGAGGTACCCTTGAGTTAGCCTTTTTTTGTGAGTTCCCAAAGTAATAGTTACTTTCTTACTAAACTGACATGCTTCCTTACTTGTAAACCTTTATTAGCATAAATAAATGATTTGGTTCATAGTTAATTTTGGCATTTAATATATTTATATATTAATGCCTTTTAAAACCTTTAGAGGAGTATAATAAGCTTTAAAATTAAAATATCAACTAAATCAGGGGTGGCGAACAAGTTCGACTACGCGCTCGGAGATCACTCCTCAGAGGTCCCGCCTCAGAAGCAGCATAACAAAATCCAAACTTGGCAAAGAGCCACAGTATACAAAATAATGATAAGAGGCAAAGAGCCAAAATTCATTTTGGCCGGGAGCC
>CAUYPK010021524.1:0-10202 GCA_963574355.1 Loris lydekkerianus
TGGCAGTTCTCCACTGTTTTTGTTCTCCTCTTGGGGTCCAGAAGTCCCTTATTGACTCCCTGTATCCTCAAAGTTACGATTATAGGCAGATCCCACCAGCCAGAGATGCCTGGAGTCTTATCTCTCCAGACTCACCGTGCCTAGTTGCAGGGAAGCTGTTACTCGGCCACCATCTTTAATCCAAGTTGGGGATTCTCTAAGAATCTGGGACTACAGGCATCCTCCACAATGCCCAGCAATTTTGTTGTTGTTGTTGTCATTGTTGTTTGGCAGGCCCAGGCCAGGTTTGAACCCACCAGCCCAAGTGAATGTGGCCTGTGCCCTAGCTGCTGAACTATAGGCACCAAGCCAGGGGTATGAATCTTATCATGAGGGTCCCATTCTTTTGATCTCATCTAATTCTTACCTCCCAAAGGCCTGCCTCCAAATACCATCACATTGGGAGTTAGGATTTCAACAGATGAATTTGGGATGGGGGGATGTAAACATTCAGGGCATAACAACATTGAAAAAGCCAACCACGGGCTTAACCCCTTATCTTGGTGGGGGAAGTAGAGGGAAGGCAGACGAGCTTCCTGAGCCCTTGAGTCTCAGATGCTAACCAGAACTTTAGCACCCATTTTCAGAAATAAGATAGATCTCCAGTGCTGTATTGATCATGACAATCACAGTGTCTGCCATGATCATTTTAGCAAGGACTGCCCTGTCCCCAGCCCCCTGCCACCCCCAGAAAGGGAGATCATGCTAGACTCTTTCTTGTCCAGGGATGGACACTGAATGAATAAGAAATGGGACCATGATAGTGGGTGGTCCATCTGTGGGCTGGCAGGTGACCCTGTGAAGTACCAAGGAGCTAGCAGTAATTAACCAAACCAATCAGACTGTGGCAGCCTCTGTTCTTGGTGGCTTTCTGATCCAGGACTGGTTCTAGCCTATGTGGCTCCTTACACTAACCACCATCCCCTTTTTTCTTAAGCATGTCTTAAGAAGTGCTATGGTTTGAGAGTTTGTGTCCCCTAAAATTCATATGTGGAAATAGTAATCCTGAAAGTGATGGTATTGAGAGGTGATTAGATCAGAGGACAGGATCCTCATGAATGGAATTAGTACTCTTATAAGAGAGATCTCATAGAACTAGCCTGCCCCTTCCACCAGGAGAGGACGCGGCTAGAAGATGGCACCTGTGAAAGTGGCCCTCAACCGATTCCAATGCTGCTGCTGCCTTGATCTTGGACTTCCCAGCCTCTAGAACTGTGAGAAATAAACTTATATTGTGTATGAGCTACCCAGTTTATGGTATTTTATTATAGTGGTCTCAATAGACTAAGAAGGAAAGTTTTGTCACTTCAGTTTAAACCTCTAATGCAGAACAATTCTCCATACCCTAGGGACAGAAGCTTTGGTGATTAACAAATCCTGTCTGGTGATAGCAGCCCAGAAGGGGACATCATGGCAGCTAAATTCTCAGGGTTGTTTTTAGCAAACACGGATGCTCAGGGTGACAGACAACATGGTGCACACAGAGTAATTTGTGTTCTGTCCATACAGCAAACTCTGCCTAGGCCAGGAGAATGGCCCAGAACATCCAAGAGGGTACAAAGGAAAGGTGATCAGGACATCCAGGAGCACACAGCCCTTGAAAAGAAAGGGCTTCAAGATAATGGCTTGTTAAAGTCTGAATAGAAATGTGCTTTGAACCTCCTGCCTATGCCCCAGAGTATACCTATGCTTCTGTATGTGTTGGGGGGATAGCATTGGGGATAAGCTATGGATAAAAATGACCATAATAAATTAGAAAGAAATCTCCCAGCCATGTGATATATGAATATCCTTTACTCAACTTGTCCCAGCCATATGATATATGAATATCTACTCATCAACTTGTCAAAAATGGAATCTTGATTCCTCTCTGTCAATGTAAAGCTTTTCCTTCCTAGTTAACATTTCTAGGTGGAGGGATGAAGAGGTGAGAGTGGAATTTGATAAGCACTGGGAGAGTATTGCTTTAGGAAAGCACACCAACTCTTTTGCCTGTTCTAGCTCCTATGGGAGAGACAGAACAGGTGGCCTTAATTGGCTCTGAGCAAAGTTCATGAAATTCCCTAGAAAGTATGCAACCTTGCTTGGGTGTGGTAGCTCACACCTATAATCCTAGCACTCGGGGAGGCTGAGGCAGGTGGATTGCTTGAGCTTAGGACTTTGAGGCCAGCTTGAGCAAGAGTGAGGTCCCATCTCTACTGAAAGAAAGAAGGAAAGAAAGAAAGAAAGAAAGAAAGAAAGAAAGAAAGAAAGAAAGAAAGAAAGAAAAGAAAGAAAGGAAGAAAGAAAGAAAGAAAGAAAGAAAGAAAGGTAGATAGATTAGCTGGGCATTGAGGCACATGCCTATAGTCCCAGCTACTTGGGAAGCTGAGGCAAGAGGATTGCTTGAACCCAGAAGTTTGAGGTTGCTATGAGGTACAATGCCAGGGCATTCTGGCCTGAGACAACAGAGTAAGAATCTGTCTCAAAAAGGAAAACAAAGAGAGAAAGAAAAGAAAAAATGAAATATGCAACCAGATGTCATGCTCTGGTGCTAAGTGTTAAAGTGGAATTTTGTAACAAGCACAGAAAAAGACAGAATGGCTTTGTTTTAGGGATCTAAAGGCCTGGCCTTGTTTTATAAGCATTTTAGGGCACTCCTACCCAGATACCATGGTCCTTACCATGAAAGTCTACAGTTTAAGTTCTAAGTGTACCACATACGGGTTGAAATGAAGTTAAAGGGCATCTTGTCCAAACACTAGTGTCCATCAAAATTACTCCCCCCTCACCATGTTCTTTCTCATGTTTCCTGTTGTTCAAGGCTAGTTCAGGTTTCCTTATGGTACTGTGGAATGATCACTTTACCAGGAAACAAAAGTCCTGGATTTGGGTCCTGTTTTCATCATTTACAATCCCAGGCACATCGTTTATCTTCTTCAAGCCTGGTTCTTTCCCCATAAGATGAGACAACTTTATGTCATAGCTGTGTCATAAGCACCAAGTGTTTTCATTTGCCAGATGTTTGCCCAACACCAATGCCTGCTTCACAATGGAATGTGTGTTCCTGGTGAGGGGGCAATGCAGGTGTACAGGTTTGGATGAGACTCAGTCCTGATGTTGGGGAACTCACTAGACAGCCAACATGTCAGAGTGTGCACTGTCAACTGAAGAACACTTCACAAAGAGAAGCCATCTCCATGTCCTGTTGCACACCTGTTACTGTCCTCCAGAAATTGTGCCATGCTCTTGTTCTCCTAGACAGTTTTGGTCTACGCCCCTTGGTCCCAGCTCCTTCCTTTTAACTCATGCTTGTGCTATTGTTTCCAAATGGACTTTCCTTGCAAGTAGAGAATTTCCTGGATTCCCTTCTAGGTTAATCTTCATTGAACACAACCCCTGAAAGGGGTAGGTCATCTACCTTGAGCCTCCATTCCTGGATCCAGAATAGATTCTTGCACCAAGATGAGCCAATTTATAGATGTAGAGATCTAGAGATTCAGAACTGGGACACTGAAAGAGGGACTTGGTGGTCAAAAAGAAGTGGCCATGTGCAGGTGTGGTATTGAATAGTGAGCTCCAGAATGGAAGTCCATCACCGAGGCATGTCCTCAGTGCCATCCCAAAGACTGTCCTGGAGACCTTCCCGCACTGTCTGTTTTACTTACATAATTTGAGTGGGATTTTGTTTCTTATAGACAAGTAATCCCTGTCTGATCTCTCCCAGACAAGCATAGCCCTATGGAACTGGCCTCAAGCAGGCCTGTAATGTCCCAGCTGTCTAAGTTTCGCCTAGCAAAGAGCCATGTGTCTGCATAGTGCAGTATATAAATCATTTCTGAATGAAAAGCATATGGAAAAGGGGAAGTTATTTACGGGGCTAACCCAGCATAAACATAGTCCCTCTATGTAAAGAAGCAACTGAATCAGTGTCAGCAACATTACTGTGTGTCAGAGACATTTAATGAACACTCTGTCAAACCCAAGTTGACAGTTTTACAAGATACAGTTCTGGTCCAGGCCATAGGTCTGGCCTTCTGCCTCAGTAGTCCTGCATTCCACTCCATTCTGCCAGTTTTACCAGAGTTGGCCTAGGCCCTCAGCCCACTCATCAGGGCCCTTGAGGCTTGACTGAGCCCAGGCCCACTCCCTTCCCCATGGACACACCCTCAGCTACAACTTGGAGTGCCACCATTCATCCATTCTTTTATTTAACACATAATTATTAATATTTAACACCTACTAGATGGCAGGCCTATGCTTGGCACTGAAGATGTAGAGGTTAAAAACCAAATAAACCCAAATCTGTACTCTCAAGAAAGCAGTAGAAACCTGCCTTTCAATGAATAAGCACAAAACCATGTGGCCAGCACAGCACTCAACATGTTCAGGATGAAGAGCTAACACAGAGATGGGGAAGACAGGAAATGCTATCTAGAAAAAGCTGGCATTGAAAACAAAATAGAAGTTTGTCAAAAAAAAAAAAAATACAGTAAAGTTAGAGGGATGGAAAGAAGAAAATTTGAGAGGAAGGGAATGGAGCATCACCCAGGATTAGGATTCTTCAACCTGGCCCTTGACCATGGGGATCATCCCCCGTCTGGCCTTCTCTGACCACGATGCTCTGCTCAACACAATGGCCTTCCTGAACAGCACCTGAACAAGCCATGCCTTTGCTTCTGTGAACTCAGTGCTATGGATCCTTGGTCAAGGTCAGCTGTCCCTGCCAGGGCTGAACAGTCTCACAGCCCTGTCCATGGTGCTAATTTATTCCTCCTTTGGTTGAGATCCCAACATGCACTGCTTTCAGATTCCCCTGCATTATCACTTTCAGGAGGATAGAGAAGGGCCCAGGATGTAAAGTGGACCCTGTAGGATGATAAGATTTCAATGAGCAGCAAAGACAAGCAAGGTGAGGTGGGGGGTGGAGAGAAGGTGAGCCCACCCTGAGCACTGTGAGGAAGTGTGTGCTCCTCACTGAGGAGGAAGAGGACACAGTGAAGAGATGAAAATGTAGATTGGAAAAGGCACTATTTCAAACAGAAACTTCCCAGGCAGCCCTTTCGCATCAAGTCACCAAGGGCACCACGTATCCAGTCTTGAGAGTGAGACCTTGTCCCACCACGGGTCAGAGTTGAGCAACATTCTGAAGCTCCAATTTGTCCTAAGTGAACCAATGTGCAGAACTAACGAGGTCATCAATTTTTCTTCCAGCTAATGAACTCGGGTTTGATGTGGGAAGATGATGAGATGAGCAACCAAACCTGATTAAATAGTTTCATCTTCATCAAAGAATCAGACACAGAGTTGAAGCCCCATTATTCACCAGAAAGGGATAATTACACAGAGGGGGCTGCCGTCAGGACAACCCCTCCCCTCACCACTGGCTATACTCCCTCAAGTCCAGGGAACAGGTTGGACCTAGGAACCGATGCTGTTTAATTCAACAGCCATTCATGAACACACCCTGCTCCACACCAGGTGTAGACCACGAACAAAGAAGGAAGATGAATAATGCTTTGTTATTTAATAATACCTGGCTATTTAAGTAGGTCTTGGTTGATCTAGCATGGCACAACCACCATCTGAAATTTGTTATGAAAGATGTTTTCCTAGCACTTCAAACAAAGTGCTGGGGGGATAGAGCAGAGAAGGGGAGAAGAGAGAGCCAGGGAAGTCTTGTCATCAGTGGTTCCCCTTGAGTTGGGCTTTAAAGTGGAGCAGAATTTCATTATGGAATAAAGGTGGGAGTTGGAAGCACAAGCCAGGCAAAGGGAGGAGCTTGAGTGAAAAGCAGGTGGTCGAGAATACCTGGCTTGTTTAGAGAAATGGTTTTTCTTAGCCAGTTCACAGATTATAAACCATCTGGAGCCTTTCAGACAGGTTTAGAAACAAAGCAGTTCTCTTCAAATAACCTGAATTACATCAGTCATTCCCAGATTTTTTTTGGTGTTCTGATTTTGTTGGATGGATTTCATGACAGCTTGTTCATTCACATCTTCCAAATTTGATGTCATTTATTTATTTTCTATTAAAAAACTGTGTTAGTAAAAGTTAATTTTATTTTGAGAATTTTTATGATCCTGTTTTCCCACGTGAGAAGTTCTGAAATTATTTAAGACCAAAAGCTGGCCTTTAGGATGTGAGGGTGATCTGGCTGCGACATCTGTCACCCCATGATCACCAGGGTTGATTCCGCTGATCTGGCTGGCTAGGTGGGTGTCCCCTCCCTCACCACTCCATGTGGGTCCCTCCTGAAGCTGCGCCCTCGGTCGAAAAGGACGACCTTCCCCTGGTAGAGGAGGACCGTTCTTTGGTCAAGGGTTTACGAGTAGCTATGCTCTCCTGCTAGAACCTCCAAACAAGCTTTCAAAAGCTGGCCTTTAAATTGGACTTCACAAGAGTTTTACAACCAAAGAATAGTAACAAAACATTTTGCAGGACCTTAGGCAAATAGTAGAACTGAATTGTTCACCTTTTGGTGTGATCCTTGGTTGCACTGGGGAATAAATGCTCTCAGATCTGGCAAATTAGCTCAGGTGAAGACAAGTGGTTGTGGATATAGGGCCATAAGGATATAGATGTTTATTTTCCTTGTGTGACAGTACGGAGGTGACAGCTTTGTTCAGGACTTATTCAAGGTTCCTTCCAAGTTGTTTTTCCATCTCTAGGGCCATTGTTACTATCTGCTCAGTTGATGCTGGGTTGCTACCCTGTCCCTCTGGCTGGAACATGGATGTGGCTGAGACTCGATCTTCACATTTACAGATGATGACAGTGACCTAGAGGATGGTGAAGCTATAACTTAGAAGGAACCTAGGTCTTTACATGACTTCAAAGGAAATAAATGCCCAAATACAGTCAATCACTCTTCTTGAAATTGTTATAAAAAAAGAAACTAAGGGCTATATATTTGAAGCCACTTTTTCTTTTGGTCTTTTCATTATAGCAGCTTAGTTTAATGTTAGTTGATTTAGAAGTTGATACAATAGGTGGGATGCTGCCATAACCCAAACCTAAAATAGTAGTTACCACCTCCATCAAATCTTTCCTGATCCTTCCAAGTACATGTGCCTTATTCCCCCAAAGTTCTTTGCTTGTTCCTTACTGTGAAACATAATATTCTGCCTTGTAACCTTCGCTTGCTTCTTCGATGAACTCCACCACTAGACATTACATTCTTTTGGAGTAGGGACTGAGTCTTTGTTAGTTACCTCTTTATTCTTGCCATGTGTAGTTTGAGGTAATGAGTGCTCAAAAAACATTTCTTGGGTCAACTCTGTACTCACAAGTCTTGAGACACTATATACTAGTTTAAACCGAATCCCCCTTTTGAAAAGAAAAACTATTTCCTCAAATCTTGTGTGTTTGGTAACTCTGATGTATAGTCACAGCATGATATGGGATTTTGTGGCAAGGCATTGCATTCCAAACGTAAATGTATTCAACTCTTCACTTAACAAATATTCTTTGAACAGCTCCCAGGATAGGTACTAGAATCTGATGTTGAACAAGGTGGGATGGGCCCTTGTCTTTGAGGAGCTTATGATATAGCCTGTCAGAAGCCATCAAACCCATCACCAACCATGATCACTAGTTGAGAGCCCACTGTAAACCAGGAATCATGGCACAGGAGGCTGTGCATTTGATAGGATGTGGAGAGAGAAGAATCCAGAGATTGGTCACATACAGAAGTCAGCACATAGTTGAAAAGACTGGACATAGTTTTAAAAGATAACTAATAAGCATCACATGCTCCTTACCAACCAGGAAATCGGTCATCAGAAATGTGAATCTTTGGAAGTGGATTGATGGCTTAGGCAAGGTAAGTTAGGAAATCTTTGTGGAAGTGAAGAGACTTGGTTTTGGCCTGGGCAAATGGCTAGGACTTCTGCCTCTTGGAGAAGAGGGAGAAGACAGCATCGCAGGAAGTGGTAGAAGAATGAACATTGAGTTTAAGAAAGAAAAAAGAGAAATGACCTTTACAGGAACAAAGCACTCACCCATTCTTTTTGCATTCATTCAGCACTCAGCATGTGGAAAGCACAGGCAGGATGCTGGGAGGTGGTCAAACAGGTGCAAGATGTGGTCCCTGCTCCAGAGGAGTGAACATCTGGACAAAATAACCAATCGTCAAGGTGGTATTTCATTCCCTTGTGTTGTTCCTTTCCGTGCTTTGACTTAAATGAGGAGGGAGAGTGTTACATCCAGGAGAAAACCGTTAAAATGTACCTTGGCTTCCTAGGGATAGAGGGAGTGCACCAGGAGGCTGGTACCAAGCTCTCTACTCTATCCCACTGGCCGCTTAACACACGGTAGATATTTAATGGTGATGTTCAAAAGAGAGTGGGGATCTAGATGGATAGTCAGGAGCCAGTAAGTTGGATGGGGGTCCCAAACTCTCCCCTCTCTACACCCCCAAGAACTCCCATCTATCTCATTGTTTCCTTCCTCAGACAGTGCGCTCTCCAGTCTCCTTTCTCCTTATCATGATGCACAGAATCTAAAAGAATCGTTACCCGGGGGGCACATCTTAGGGTAAGGCCAAGAAGGGTAATGAAATCTCAGATGAAATAATGAGTCATCTTAGTTCCAAAATTCTTCCTTTTAGAAGGAAAAAATTGACTCAACACCAAGGTAAAAAGGAAGCTGTCATGTAGATATAACAGAAAAACATAACCCCTAATGCTCTGTGTCTCTCTAACCTTTTCTTTCTGTCTCTGCCTGAGCAGGGTCAATTATTTGTGGTATTTTTAGTGATTGGTCAACATACTAAATAAACTTCCTGTAAGTTAGGAGGTGATAAAATTCTACTAATTTGCCTTGGCTTTTCCTTTTCCCACTCAAATATGGTTGGTTATTCCACAAGGAATTCATTGTTTCTGAATTTTGATCAGAATTACTTTAGAATAACATACATTCCCCTAGATGACCTCCTGTGTCTTGAAGAGATCATTTTCTGAATAAGTCCCTTGACTCTCTTTTTGCAAGTCTGGCAGGGTAGTTTATTGGCTTTGTAATAGGAAGCTCTCACCATTAGGGACTGAGCTAAGATCACCAAACTAGTTCTCATACATCCTTAGTTGAGTTTTGAATCACAAAAGTAGTAGAAGGCCCAGCATGATATCTTCTCTGAAATGAGCAATCCCTTAATTAAACAGAAGTAAATAGAGGTTACAATGTGTTCCTTAATTAAATAGATGTAAAATGCCCAATCACTCTGCTTTTCACACACATCAATTTTGCATCCTCTCATTTTCTTGTTTGCCCAGTGGAAATGGAAATTCTGAGGCTTTGTTTTGGTCAAAATCTCCCAAGTGCGCCTGCCAGGCTGGGTGTTCAATCATGAATATTTACCTTCTGGTTTCTAGAAATCTGTTGCTAGTGCTTGCTCTCCCTTTCTTTAGCATCTGTAGGCTTGGAAATTAGCATGAGCTGATGTAACTGGACCATCAAGAGAAGTGGCCCTGCCTTTGTCCAGCCATTTATTTGTCTGGGAAGAACATCCCTGGAGACAGAGGTGAGGGCTGTGGGGCAGAGTGAATAGGAGTATTGTGGTTTAGGCATATTCCTTCTGGGACTGAAGATGTATTCCATGAGAATATTTTATGGTGGTAATGGAGTTCATAGGATATAGTCCATGAGTGTAATTCCTGGAATTCATGATGGTTAATTTTATGTGTCAGTTTGGCTAGGCTGGGGTGCCGTGTTTGGTCAAACACTAGTCTAGGTGTTGCTGTGAAGGTATTTTGCAGTTGTCATTTACATTTATAATCACTTGGCTTTGAGTAAAGGAGATTATTCTCAACAAAATGTGGGTGGAACATACCCAATCAACTAGAGATCTTAAGAACAAAAACAGAGGTTTCCTGGAGAAGACATTTTGCTTCAAGACTGTAACACAGGACATCACTGGGTCGCTAGGAATTTGCACGCGGAGATCAAACGTCTGGCAATGGCCAAGAACAAATTACGAGGGCAAAAGTCCAGGAATGTATTTCATATAGCCAGCCAAAAAAACTTTAAGGCTAAAAACAAAGCATAACCAGTTACCACTAACCTTAAGAAGATAAATATTATGAATGATGAAAAAGTTAACAGAGTGAATAAAGCTTTTGTAAATATACAAAAGGAACTTGCACACTTCTCAAAAGGCCTTTCTCTTGAACCTGTGCAGAAAGAAT
>CAUYPK010021526.1:0-48160 GCA_963574355.1 Loris lydekkerianus
TCTCCAACTACTATGGAAGTGGAGGAAATCGAGTTGCTCATGTCTGTTAGAGTTTCTCTTATAAACTGCAGTGCATTGTGGTTGGGTGAATAAATATTAATAGTTGAGATCTCATTATATTGAGTATTACCTTTAACAAATATGAAGTGTCCATCCTTATCCTTAATTATTTTGGTCGGTTTAAAGCCTATTGCATCTGCAAACAGGATTGCAACGCCTGCTTATTTCTGCTTTCCATTTGCCTGGAGTATGGATGACCATCCCTTCACCTTGACTCTGTATTTGTCTTTTAATGTAAGATGCGATTCTTGGATGCAGCAGATATCTGGCCTGAGTTTTTGCATCCAGTCAGGCAACCTGTGCCTTATTAGAGGACAATTTAAACCATTCACATTAATTGAGAATATTGATAAGCCTTTCGAGAGTCCGATGGACATTTTTAATCCTTTTGTGACTGTGTAAGTTGGAATTTGATCAAAAATGCTTTGGGTGGGTTTACGTTTGTGGTGGAGGATTATGTTGGTCTTTATGGAGGATAGGTCTAAGAATGTCCTGGAGAGCTGGTTTAGTTGGGGCAAATGTTTTCAACATGTGAATGTCGTTGAAGTATTTAATTTCTCCGTCATAAATGAAGCTCAGTTTAGCTGGGTACAGGATCCTGGGTTGAAACTTATTTTGTTTTAGGAGATTAAAAGTCGATAACCATCCTCTTCTACCTTGAAAGGTTTCAGCAGAGAGATCTGCAGTTATTCTTACATTCTTCCCCTTGTAGGTAATAGTTTTCTTTCATCTGGCAGCTTTCAGAATTTTCTCCTTCATATTAACTTTAGTGAAATTGATTATGATGTGTCTGGGGGATGTCTTATTCGGGTTGACTCACGCTGGATTTCGGAAACTGTCTGCTATCTGAATTTCAGAATCTCTTGGGATATCTGAAAAATTCTCCTTCATAATCTCATGGAGAAGAGACTCTGTGCCTTTTGAAGCCACTTCGTCACTTTCAGGGATCCCTATAAGATGAATATTGGTTTTCTTCGAATTATCCAAGAGCTCTCTGAGAGAGTGGTCTGTTTTCGCTCTCCATTTCTCTTGTTCTTTGAGGGTTTGGGAGTGTTCAAAAGCTTTGTCTTGAATGTCAGAAATTCTTTCTTCTGCTTGCTCCATCCTGTTACTGAGGGATTATACTGTGTTTTTAAGATCTTTGAGGGATGCAACTTCTTCTCCCAATGTGTCAAAATCTTTGGTCATTTGCTCTTTGAATCTGTTGAATTCTTGAGATAACTTTTGGAATTCTAATTCGATCTTGTTTGCTATCCAGATCCTGAATTCAATTTCTGACATCTCAGCTATTTGTTTGTGCATGGGGTATTGTGTTGATTCTGCCCCAATGATCCTTGGGGGAGTTGATCTACTCTGATTATTCATATTGCCAGAGCTTTTCCGTTGATTTCACCTCGTGATTGTTTTTCACAGTTGCTTCTGGCTGTCCTCAGAGTTTGGGAGGTGTCTCTCCAAGATTAGACCCCAGCAGGATCACTCTATTGTTGCTGAATCTTTGTAGGGAGTGACCCTGTGTAGTTCCTCTGGGGCTGCTGTAGCTAAGAAGTTCTGGTTGTGGAAGCAGCACCGGTGTGTGACACACCCGGATCCAGCAACAGGGCTGGGGGTGGTGCACACGGTTCTGGGAGTGCCTGGTGCCCAGTGACTTTGGCACAGAGAGCCCAAGGCTCCAGCACTCTCTGGCCAGGAGAAGGGCTCTGTGCAGAGTCAGGGAGGGCTCCAGAGGGCACACAGGTATCCGAGTCCCTGGCCAGATGATCGGGCTAATGTGGAGGCTGGGAGGAGAAAGGAGGGAGGATGCAGGATTCTTGGTCCCCGCAGTTCCTAGTCAGGGAATCTGAAGGCCCAGTGGGTGTAGATCACCGGTAGGGGTCACTGCATAGCTCTTATGGAGGTCTGGGCGGCGCCAAGCCCAGGAGTTTGAGGTTGCTATGAGCTGTGACGTCAGGACACTCTACCCAGGGCAACAGCCCAAGGCTCCATGTGCCAAAACCGTCTCACTCTGCCCCTAAGGATTAAGGCTGTGAGGCAGCTCACTCCCTGCCTTTAGGCTGCTCAGTCACTAGTTTACTTTGTCCTGCCCGATCCTTGCTCTGGGACCCTCAGGGCGGAGCTTGCCCAAACAGTTCTTTCACAATGGCTTCCTGCGCCCAGCTCAGTGGCTCATTCTGGGGTCCCTGACAATACCCAACATTCTCCACACTCCTGCTCAAGCTCTTCCCAAGGCAGCTCAACTGAGTGCCAAGGCCAAGAACACCAAAACAGTTCACAGGTAAGGCCTTTCTGGTTTGCAGTCTCACTGCTGCTTGTACTCATGGTTGCCGGCGTGATTAGGTCGATCGAACACACACAACCACTTGCCAGTTTTCCACTGTTTTTTTTCCTCCTCCTTGGGTCCTGAAGTCCCTTGCTGGCTCCCTGTATCCTCAAAAGGATGATCATAGGCAGATCCCACCGGCCAGAGATGCCTGGAGTCTTGTCTTCCCAGACTCTCCATGCCCAGTTGCAGGGAAGCTGTTACTCATCTGCCATCTTTAATCTCTCCAAGTGGCCACCCTCATAAAGTGGTGAGCAATAATTGAGTTTTTATATTTAATATTATCATTTACAAAATAATGAAATACTTCATCATTCAATAACATTGGAAAATATAGAACCTAAATGTAATTTGTACTCTCAGAAGTGTTATGAAATATGGGATGTTCTTTTTTCAAAGGAAATTGTAATTATCTTAATTTTTCCAAGATTGTAAGTCATAGTTATGATTTGAGAATGTGATTTTAATTCAATGTCCTATGCCCCTTGTCCTGGTTGAATATTATTTGTCTGGTTGGATTTACACACATTTCATAGTAAAGCAATAAATATTTCATGATATAAAGTAAACTAAATAAAGACTATTGATTTTGAGTAGAGGATCTTCTGCTTTGACATTAATAAAATAAAGAATATGGCACGCTTTCAGGCCATTTCATACCTTTTAGTAGAATATAATAAAAAATATTGAATATTTGGTTCTTTCCTACATATTAGAAAATAAAACAGTTGGGTGTTGTGGCAGGCAACTATCGTCCCAGCTACTTGGAAGGTTTAGGCAAAAGGATCTCTTGAGCCCAAGAATTTGATGTTGCTGTGAGCTATGATGCCACATAACTCTACTGTGAGCTATGATGCCACAGCACTCACTCTAATGTGACTTTGTCTCAAAAAAGTAAAATAAAGTAAAACAATATTAGGCAAGGTTTCAAGTGTGGAGTAATCACAACAATCAGCTGTTTCTCCCAACAGCCCCCTGAAATATAGCAAACAGGAATAATTTAAAAGATAAAGTTATTAGTGGTTATTCATGAATTTTATGGATGGTTTCTTTGATGTGCAAATGATGATGATAAATCTGTCAGTTTGATAACTGAGCCAGTTTTAATCATGTTACTTGCTTTTTCCTGAAATCTTTTTGGCAGTGTCATTGTTTTAACAATTGACAAATAAAAATTGTATGTATTTAAGGATACAAAATTTTAACTATGTGGGAGGAATAAATTCAAAAGATCTATTATACAATCTTAATATTATATTATACAATATTAATATCTATTATGAAATTATATAATATATTAATATTGTCTGTTTGAAATTGCTAAGTTAAAGACATTTTAAGTGTTCCTGAAACTCATAGTAAAATACTTGTATTTATAGCTGCAAGAATCAGAGTTCGATGTTTACTTGATATACACACAACTTCTTTAGGGCAGCAGTTTACCATGTCTTAATGAATTTTTTTGTTACCAGTTTCATGGTGGCATATTTACTATTTGGGAAGTACCTGAAAAGAACTGTACCCCTCCAATTACCTATGCAGAAAGTGCTGGGATAAATTAGGGTGCATGAGAAAGTAGAAGGATAATATTACATTAACTGAGTCATCACCAGGTATAAACCCTCATTCAATGAACATGTATTAAATAAATAGTTTGATGTGGAGGTAGAGTTTACATCTTCTAGTTTGTTCTATAGTCTGAGTCATTGTCCCTATGGAATTACTATGAAATTGCTGACCACAGGATCTTTTATAATTTTATTAATAATTTAATTCCTCAATTACATTGGAAGACCTGTGTGCTCTGGCAAAAGCATCATGATTCTATCTTTCTAAAATTATATTTTTGGAAAATGCCATATTGGAAGTCTCAGGTATAATTTAACACAGGCAACACCTATGTTAGGGACGTTTGATATGAGTGCAATTTGTCATGGTTGCATAGAGAAATGAACATTATAGAAAGAAGATAAGCAAATGTTAAAACTTTTGGTAACCTTGACTTTCACAGTATGAATAATTATTACTATTACAACATCAAAGTAATAACTTTGATATGACAAAAGTTGTTTATGACTGTTTAGGTAAACAGTAAGACTAGTGTTTCAATATGTTATTACTGGTCAAGATTAAAGAAAATTTACTACTGTTTTCATTAAGACAAAGTCTATTGTCTTAATTCAGGTTGCTATCACCAAGGGAAAAGAAAAAAAAAAAAAAAACATCAAACAAGATAGTGCAAAGTTAACCCCTATAAACTGATTTGATAATGCCAAATTTGTTTCATGTTTATGATTTCAAGTTTTTCTTTCTCTTAAGTGTAGCAAGAACTTATAGACACCTACACAGCAATCTGAGGTAAGAATCCATACAACTTTTTATTGTTTTTCTGCTGATATTTTATGGTTGCTTCACTCACCCTTGGCTTACTTGCAAATTATTTGCAAGATAACTTCTATTATTTATTATTTCCACAGTATTTGATCTAATTTCTATGAAAGGAAGTCTTTTCTTACAATCAGATATCACTGTTTTGTTTAATATCAATTTAAATTGAATAATGGAAACATTAAGTAATTCTGGCACACAACAGGTTTGAGGATGACACACAGCAAACTCCGGTAAGCACATGGTGTGATGTCTACTAGCCGCGAGTATCCAGCATTTCATAGAGGCACTGGAGACCTGGGGACCCTAGTAGTCAGTTAACCAGAACACTAAGAGAGTTTCTGACGGTTCCTAAATTCTTCACACCTAGTATATCACTTTGGTAAAAAAGAAACTAGCAGAAGAACTCATCTATCATTAATGATTAGTAACATTTCTTTTTATAACTACAAAGGGAAGTATACCCCAAAGAGTCACAGATCACATGCATTGAAGGAATATCAACTAACCCGTATCTAATATATTTGAGGCATGTGTTAAATTTATGAGACTTCCATATTAGAAATGATAGAAATAGCATATTCATTCAAGCATAAAAACCGAACCTACTGTAATTATTTTATATGAAATTCATGTAAATTACTATTTTTACTAATTCTAAATGTGACCTTCATAAAGAGGATCTATTGAAATATGAAGTAAAAATAAAGTTAATAATAAGATGTATTCATGACTGTATCAATAGTGAAACGAAAATGTTATCATACTGACTCAAGGTTTTGCATTCCAAAGATTTTTACCTATTTGGAAAATGTATAAAGGGAGCAAATATATTTTAGCATTATGCCTCATTTATTACAAGATTGTCAAAGCCAACTCAATATTCATGACTGTGAAATGTTCTCAGCGTCCTATTTAAGGAGTCATAAAATTTCTTACAAAGAACCTGGTACTGAAATGCAAGATCAAAGTCTCACAGGAAAACCACCGAAGTAAAGGTCAGTAGAAAGAATCTGAGAAGGTTGTCTCTGACTCTTTCCAATCAAATGAGGACATTGTCAAATAAGACTACAGTTCTGCTCATATGGTTAATAACTAATTTGTTTCTTAATTTATTTGGATAAAATTTAGACTATCTTTACAAATAAATTTAAAATGTTTATAACGTCCCCTGCCAAAATTGAATGTGGTGTATCTAATATTAATTCTTCATGTAGTATCAAGATTATTGTTACATTTTTATCTTTCATGAGAAATTCTCATGAGAATATATAATAAAGAAATGTCCTCTTACTTTTCTTAAAGTTACAATTTTAGTAAGATTTATATCTAATGGTAAGGACTTCAAAAGATACATGTATATTCTTCTGTCACAAAATACGGGGTATGTACATTTTTGAAAGATTTTTTCATTGATTTTTGTATAAAAAAGTAAGAAAATGGAACATTTTAGTCTCTTATAATCAATGTGACCTTCAAAAAAGAAAATGAAGAGAAGGCATTCACTTGTATTGTAATCTTACAAGTAACTTGTAAGTAATTGTAACTGTCCACTTCTTAAATTACCTTATGCCATATAATAACACTTCCAGCAAAGTACCCTTTATAGCAAAAATATATACGTAAATGATATACACTACATACTTTTATAAGTGTACATGAACTCATTTATCCAATAAAATGCCTCATTTTTTCCTCAGATGAAGGAGTTGCATTTTAGTTATGTTTAAGCAAGTGACATAATTGACTCATTGTCAAGATTGTGGACTGGATATCTTTTCCCCAAATTGTGTATTATTCCTAGAATGTTAGGGAGACACTTACGTCTACTTGAGTGGAACTACAGGCATAGACCAGTACAGGATGATTGGTTGTAACCGAACATGAACACAACCTCCCTTCTCATTCACTTACTAAGGCAGAGCTCTTTGGGTGACTGTGGGTTAAGATGTCTGATGCTAACATGATGCCTAACCTGCTTCCTCTTTCTCAAAATCTCATCAAAACACACAAAATAACTAACTTAATCATTTTATGTGTTTATTTGCATTGTTTCAAATTCAAGATTTCCATGGTAAACAGGACAGCATTTTTTTTTTTCCTTTTCACATGGAATGTCCATTCTTGGGGGGAGAGAAAGGTGAGGAACACGCTGGTTGCAAATCTGCCTCTCCTAACCCCTGGTTGCAAATCTCCTTCCCCCTGTGGTCACTTGACCTCCCTTGCCTCTTACTGTTAACAGCCACTGCCTGGCCTGGGTTGAGCTCCAGGACTTCAGAAAGCTCTGATCAGTGTTGTCTCCTTTCACTACTGTTCTCTATCTCCACAGACCAGCCACTGCCGAGCCTTTTAAGGATGCCGGTGCCTCTCTCACTCATGTGCTCAATGCTGTATTTTAGGGATTATCCTCTCAGCATCTTCCCACATGTGCTTCTTACTGACCAAGACTAATAGCAAATAGTTGGCAAGGGAGTCTGGGTAATGTATTTGCAGGAGTCAGCTTCCCAAATGCAACCAATGGGGAGGACATTCAGGGAATGAATGGATAACAGAGAAAACAGGTGAAAGAACACCACAGTCACGCTCAAACCCTCAGTTTCTTTTAGTTATTGATAGCCAAAAATACTTGGAATCAAGTGCGGATTAGTCACTTCCTCCATTAGTCAAATCTTAGAGAACAAAATTTGTGCAAATTCCAATTCTTATTGTCCCCTCTCCTTTTTCTCTGCCTCCTTCTTCTTATTTATGAAATCATTTATCCAGTTCTTCTGTAAGCTCGGTCAGGTTCCAGGTTTCTTCTGATGTGCTCTAAACACAGCTTGCATGGAAGGGTAATTTACAGATAACATGGCAGCATTTTATGGGATTCTATGATATGTAGGATGATATCAAACAGTTTTCTAAATAAAGCATCATTTTAAACTTAAATCCCAAGCATTATTCCTAAGAGTACCTGCAACAGACTTTCTAGAACATTAATTCATTTCTGTGCTAAAGTAAGAGGCGTTTTCTAAAATGCTTTAGATAGTCTACATGTTTGGATATCTCTAATATCACCAAAGAGAGCTCATTTTTAACAGACTTTAAGCTAACTAGAGAACCACAGATTCCACTAATCAAATTAATGAATCTGTTTACTTAATAAATATACACACGTGAATTACTGTTCAAGATAATGAAATGAAATAGTTTCAAATAAATTACAGATATTATGTTAATAGATATATTTTTGCTTTCACTGGTGGTGGGTGAAAATTTTTAATTTTCCAAATTGAATTAAATCATCCTCTTTCAACAGTGGAAGAGTGATGGTGTGTAAATTAAGAAGCCGCAGGCTGACTGGGATCTCAGCTTCACCAGCTATCTTCCCTTCTTTATGACAGAACTTCATTACCCTTTTCAGAGGTTTCTGCCTTTGAATCTTATTTAGTTTCTAACCTTTAGTTTTGCCAACTTCTATTCCTTTAACTATTTATATTTGCCAGAATAATTAAAAAGAAAAAAAAAATCAGTTCTGGCAGCACCCGTGGCTCAGTGGGTAGGATGCAGGCCCCATATACTGAGGGTGGCGGGTTTGAACCCAGCCTCAGCCAAACTACAACAAAAAATAGCCAAGCGTTGTGGCGGGCACCTGTAGTCCCAGCTACTGAGGAGGTTGAGGCAAGAGAATTGCCTAAGCCCAGGGGTTGCAGGTTGCTGTGAGCTGTGACGCCACAGCATTCTACTGAGGGTGGCAAAGTGAAACTGTCTCAAAAAAAAAAAAAAAAAAAAAAAGAAAGAAAGAAAGAAATTCAGTTCTAATAAGTGCAATTTTCTTCTAAAAATCTCTCAACTCTTTCTCATTACTAAGTCTAATGTTATTCATGTTTCAGCCTCTATTTCTCTCTTGCTTTTCACTCCTGAGAATTCTCTGCCTTTCTTTCCCCCGAATTCTATCTATTCCAGATTCCTTATGGCTCCACAACATTTTAGCCATATTGTGTGAAATTTCCAAATATTCACAGATCTGTTCTTTCTGACTGAATTCATTTACCTTTCTTCCTCACATGGTTGATTTTAATTTATCTTTTACATTTAAGTATTACATTCCCCAAATATTGTTTTTTTCCTTATGGAGTGGGTCATAATGGGTCAGACACTGCACACAAACCTCTGAAAAATTGTAAGTCTCTTTAAAATATACAGCTTAACCCCTATAATTATCTTTCTTGCCTCTTTTGTCCAGTTGCCTCTGAGCTCTTCTAGGTCATAGACTACATCCTTGAATTTGGTATCCTCAAATCGTAGGACACTGTTCAGCAAAATAGACATGATACTGTATCTTCATTTGGTTCAACTATATTTATAGGTCTGTGATCTTGGGATTGTCCTTCAGTTTTCTTTCTATAAAGAAGGGATAACTATATATATTTAATGAGTGATAATGAGTTTTAAAGAAGATTATCTATGTCATTCTTAGTGAATATAAAGTGTTAAACAATGTTAGTTCACTTCATGTTTATAACAAATGGTATAATAGAAGCTTATTGTATAGTTTCCTACATTTCTGTAGGATTTTCCCTTCTTCCTTCTATCTATGATGAGTGTGGAAAGAGCATCTATAGTATTTTTTATTACATGGTTCTCTGGCCACCGTTAATGGGTCTAGAGCAGCGGTTCTCAACCTGTGAGTCGTGCCCCAGGGGAATTGTATTAAAGGGTCACCACATTAAGAAGGTGGAGAACCACTGGTGAGGTGGGACACTGGACATAGGCTGTGTTGATCCCCTTTTTGGACTGAGAACCAGGAAGATCGTTTTTCTGTGTGTAGATGTGTTGTTAATATGTGAATGTATAGGTAGGTGAAGAGATAAAGAAATAGAAGGACCCAGAGGCATTTATGTTTTTTGTTTTTAGTTTTTTTGTTTGTTTGATTTTTTTTCCTAC
This sequence comes from Loris lydekkerianus, assembly GCA_963574355.1. NCBI lineage: Eukaryota > Metazoa > Chordata > Mammalia > Primates > Lorisidae > Loris > Loris lydekkerianus. Next base: position 9,692 of record CAUYPK010021526.1, read on the forward strand.
AGTCCGGATTGACATAGTTTAGATGACATAGCTTGTTGCCCCTAAAATGTTGAAATTTGATTGCTAGTTTTGGAGGTAAGGCCTGGTGGCAGGTGTGGTGGACTTCTTAGGAATGGCTTGGTACCCTCCCCTCAATAGTGGATTCTCTCTTTGTTGGTCACCGCCTCCCTCCTCTTTTGCTATTTGTCTCACCACATGACACACCTCTCTGCCTTTGCCTTCCTTCTTGATTGGGAGTTCCCTGAAGTCTTCCCCAGAAGCAGGTGCTGGTTCAATGCCTCTTGTACAATCTGCAGCATCATGAGTCAGGTAGATCTCTTTTCTTTATAAATAAATGATCCACCATTGGGTATTCCTGTATAGCAGTGCAAAACTGATTAGTAGACAGCTATATTCTTGTTGTGGGTCCTGTGACATGCCCTTTATTCTTATAATAAATTCCAGATTTGCTTGTCACTAGGTTTCTGTTTTGGTAAACAAAAATTCCAACTAACACAAATAGGATTAAAGTCTCTTTAGAAAAAAATGTAATGATAGTTAATGGACTGTGGTACCTTAATAAAATAACCAATGGATGATTAACTAGGATTGATCTGCTGTGTTCACAGGAGCTGGCAAAATGTGACTCAAAATAGTGAGTCACGGTTTCCCTGGTATTGAACTTTCAAATTGTATAGAAGTGTTTAGAACGTAGTAGTCAATCAACAAAAATGTGTTCAATAAGCAGGTGAAGAATGTAATAATAAACATCAATGTAGTGAATACCATAATATTATTTTATCATTTCACTGGTAAGGCAATATAGAAATTGTAAAATATGTCCTTGTTGTCCTTGACTTCCATATTGTGGGCCATTTCTCTAATTGGTACCAATTCTCCTCACCTTACCCAGGTATTCAATAGTCTTAACTATCAGTTATTCTCTCTATCCATTGAGATCAAGGTACCGAAAAAATTATTTAATTCATTTGATTTATAATGCAAATAATTTGAAATGTTAAAGTACAAAGGATTATTTTATTTGAGATTAGAGAAAAAGTCAAAGATCCCTTACTGCCTCTCAAAAAGTACCAGGAGAGGACTTTGGGAAAGTATACAGGCAAAACTCTCATAGACAGTAGGATTGAAAGAAAATAATTTTAAACATGTGTCTTTAAAAACAAAATAAAAGTAGTAGAAGGCATTTCTTCCAAGCAGCCAGAAGTCAGTCTTTCAAACTTCCACTTCTGATGTGGACCACTCTCCAGAATTCTACTGCTCAGACTACGTTAGGGCTGAGCTTTGATGTTCTGAGTGGTTTTCCTCAGGAGCTTCCAATTGTGCAGGCTGTGTCTGTGACATTTTCAGAGCAGCCCTATGGATGGCATTGTTGTTCCTTTGCACTGTATCCTCCCACATTGATTTGTTTGTCCATCTCATCCTCCTGCTTTTGCTTAGGTTTTCCTGTCTCCTGTGTCATGCACAGAAACAAAAAGTTGTTCTGGCAAATAAATGCCTGTTTGGGGAATCTAATCATCAATTCACATATGAAGAGATCCTTCTCCATATTATCCCATGGATTTCCCACATGGTTTACAGAAAGGATGTCAAAATTATTATTGTCCTTAGTAATTCTGTGTATGTGTGCATGTGATATATATATACAAAAGAAGATATGTATATATTTATGGTAGAGATAGATTAATTATACTCTTAATATGCATATGACAATACATTTACATTACATATAAATAAAAGGTATATATGAAATATGTACTCTTTTTTCCCTTTTAGAAATTTTTGGTTTCTTCAGCATAATTATTTTGTTATCCTAAAGTCATCCATCCTGTATAATATGTAGTCTCAGTTCACATACTTACAACTAATTTTCGTGTTAGGAAAAACACAAATGTAAATATTCCAGATACTGGACTTATTTTAGTTCTTGAACAAGCTATTTTTTCCCACTTAAAAGCCTTTGTGTGATGCTTCCTCTATCTGAAAGTCTCTAAAATTTGCTTAACCCTTAATCTCAGCTGAACTATTGCTTCTCAGGGAGGTCTTCCCTGAATCTCCTCTCTAAATTATGCCTCTCTTTTACCACTGCTCATAGAATTTGGCTTTGCATAATGTATCCCAATTTATTTGTCCATGGTGGTAACCTAATGCTTAACATCCATCTATCTATGCATCCATCTAACTATCACTGTCTATCTCATCTATCTTCTGAGTGAATATAGAAATTAATTAATGAGTGAGAGGGAACAAGAAATAGAGTGAAGAACGCTGAAAATCCCTCAAGTGCAATCACATAACAGCCTTCAACTTTTTTTGGAAACCAGGTCACACACTGCATGATGAACTGAGACAATTCGAGGTTGAATTACAGGGTAATTAATGCTGGTTGATTGTATTCATAACTCCCCTAGCTGCAATCCTTCCTCTCCAGTGAAGGCTTCCATTACTCGGCTGTGTAAAGTCTGGTTCCTGTTTGAGGCTCCTGCCCTGTGACTCTAGCACTCCCTACCTGTCTTCTTTGTTGTCATTTACTCACCTAAAAGGACTCTCATTCAGTGAGGGCTTTGAGAACAAGCATAGTGTCTTTTTTGCATTTTGAACTGTTGCATAAAGTTAAGAGATTTCAAGGATTAAGGAGGAAATTCATCTAACAAATGAGTACTAACATGGGCAATGTTCTTTAATGTAATGACCTGCACCTCCATTAACTTTGGCAAACACCTCCATTGCCAGACCTGGATGTAGTCATCATCTGGACCAGCTCCAATTTATACATCTGAGACGCAAATATTTCATTGGTGGTGTTTTTTCTCCTTGTTCTCTCAGAACGTCTTACCTACTCTAACCTCATGAAAACTCTTTTGAGCTCCCCATGTACTTTCCGGCTGTCATTTTTCCCCAGTGTTCTTTTCTACCCTACGCAGCCAAGAACATATATAGCTGACCCCTTCCTTCCTTCTCTCCCTCTCTCCCTCCCTCCCTCTCTTTCTTCGTCCCTCCCTTCCTTCCTTTCTTTCATTTTGGCTCCTGAGCCCCTTGAGCGTGCTTCCATGGTCACATTCTTTGAATACTTGCTCTCCCAGGCTCTAATGTGTAGGCCTGGGTCCTAACCTGTGGCAGTCAGATACATCAGGCCAAATAGAAAATTAGTGACAAGAAGAGCTGGCACCCCTTAGATCTGCTTCTGGGAAGGGGATCATAAATGACATCCAGTTTCATTGGTGGCAGTCACTGAGCTTTTACGGATAGCAACTAATCTCCAGTGTTGGCTTGCACTGTGATGTCATCTATGCAAGCTGAAGTTCTGTGCTGTGCAAAGGCAGCTGCGTTCCTCCTCTGCATGACTTTGCAACGCTGTCATGTGTGCTTTCCTCTGCTGCACAGCTTCCAAGACAAGTGCTCTGGCGCACTCTTAAATAAATTCCTTTCCTGATTAAACCAGTCAAAGTGAATTTAAACTGATTATACTCACGATGAAGACACTCATCTGCTGATGTTTAAAAGCACAGACTCTGGATTTGGACTTTGTAACGTGGCAGTTATTTGATCTTGGACAAGTTATTTCCCCTGTCTGTGCCTTGATTTTCTTATTTATTATGTGAGGATAAGGACAGTAGCTATCTCAGGAAGGTTTTACGAGGAGTGCTCTGCATGTTGTAAATGCCACATGAGTTATGTATTTGCTAATCATTACAATTAGTAGTAGCACTAATCGATCATCTAAACTACTTCCTCACCAACAACTTTAATTTTATTTTCTAATGTAATCATTCTTGAAAACTCTAAAGCAACAGTAGAAAATACTTTTTCTAGTTTATTATCTGGTCTCTTCAACTTTAATGAGGAAGCCTTATGAAGGTTGAGCGGACCTGTTGCTGTGTCACATGAACTCTCTTGTGGATCTTTGTTCGTCAACTTTTACTAGTTCTTTGTCAAAGTCATCTATTCCTGTAAGTAACTATTTCAGATCATCATTTGATGCTGATTTTATTATTTTTATAATTTAGGCCATTTGATATCATTTATTTTATTCTTGCCTATATGGATGACCTATATATACTTTGTCTCCATTTCCTCCACTTACCCATTGTAGCATGTCTTACAACTTGACCTTATAAAGATCATTCTCATTAAGGTCACCAAATGTCTTTTTATTGCCTGGTCCAAATGGTAATTTCAGACCTTATTATGCCATGGCTGTCTGTGCTGTGTGATAGCATTGTACACTGCATCCTGATTGAACTGCTTATTTCTTAAGTTTCCATCCTAACATGTTTTTTTCTGATTATTTTCACCCCTCTGGTCATCCTATTGTTCATGCTTTCACTTCTGGTGTCCCATGTGATTCACCAGAAAGCACACAATCCTTTGTCACTCTCCTAGTTTCAGTTACCAACAGGCCACTGATGTTTTCCAAATTTGAATCTTCAGTCCAAATTATTGACTGAGCTTTATAATGCATTGTAGACACAGGAAACATGTGCTCACTGGAAAGCTTCTTTGTATGTATGATTATGCTTGGGTAACTGGGTTAGGTACAGGCTTTGTTCTCAATGAAGAATTTAAAGGTTGTAGGCACAGTGATTAAACAAATGCTATGAAGTGTCTTCAGTAGAAAAGGGTCCGAAAGTTGAGAAATACGAAAAGAGAAATGTCTGGCACTCTAATCTAAATGTCTGGTGATCTAATTTCTTAGTGTATGACTTTTCAGCTTTGATGTCTTATCATCAGATAAGCATGCAGCTTTGATGATGAGGATTGTGAGTGTAGAAAAAAAATAAAAAAAATACTGAGGGTAAGATTAAACAGAAATATCTCCTGTAGCCAGAGGGAATTTTTTTTAATGGTATTATACATAAAAAGTTACATTCTATTATTTCTGTCCAGTGGAGGATCTGATTTCAGCTTAGGCCCCATTAGAAAGTTAGTTCCTATGCCATAAGGAGTGAAATATAATAAACGCCTATTTCACTGCTTGTAGGACCAAGAATATAAAAGGCACCAATTCATGGAAACCATAGGCAGAGTTACATTAGCACATCAAACATCTGAGAGAAATATCCCTCCATGGTTCCTAGAATTAGAGGTAGGCTTTTTTTTCACAGCATATTGTGGAGATGTAGTTTCTTTCATAATACAATTGGTATTATTTTATTAAAAATCTGACATGAGCACACATGCAGTGAGTACAATCTGAGCAATTATTGTCTTGATACAAGAAAGTGACCCCCAGGGAAGACCAAACCAGAATGGGGATGTTATCTGAATGAGAAGAGCTCATACAGGAGAGAAAGAGTTCACACTGCAGCAGACATGGGGTTTCTCTCAGCCTCTACTATGGGTTTTACTGGATCTGCAGTTAAAGAAAAAGAGAATAAATGTGATAATTTTATTATATATATCATGAAAAAATATTTTTATTATATATCATGAATATGTTTTATATTTCATTATATATCATGATTGCTTCTCGGCCTTTTGGCTAAGATCATGTGCATTATATATCATGAAATATATTTTATAATATATCATGAAAATAATATTTTTCATATTATTATAGCTAAATTGTATATAGAGCACATATTCCTCTTTTAGAATTTGTATCAGGCATTAAAAGGGAAACATTTATTGTTGTCATAACAGATAACAAGTTATCCTTCAGGAATTGTGATGTGGACTACATAAGACATTGCATAAGTAATACAGTGGAGCTTTATATGCTCAAGAGTAGAAAATGCCAGACAAGGCAGGTAGCAAAACCCACAGACTGCTGAGTTAATCAATTTATTTTTATCTGCAATTATCTCCGGTGTGATTAATTACACCTGTAAGGGTATATGTTACACTAAATGCCCTTGCCCTTAATGCTATTTTACCATAATGTTTATGTTTAAATATTTTATGAATAATTTGTATACTAAATTAGAAATCATGGTTCACAAATACACTCTACATGTGACTCATTTATGCATTATTTTTTGGACCAATAAATTTATTAAAATTAATTGTATAGCCTATTTTTGATAGTATGGATTTATCAGTAATCAAAGTTAATTAAGCCTCTACTTCTTAGAATTTTCATTCTAATTAAGAAAAGAGTAAATTAATACTTAAGTCAAAATTACAATTGATTTAAAATTGATTTATGGTGTGAAACCAGTAGTAACAAAGAAGGGTGACAGTAGTTATGAGGAGGACTCTGAGGAGAACCAGAGAGAAAAGAGAGTACCTGCAAATGGCTCATGTAAGCAAACCGTTGAGGAATTCAGGGTACAAGGTGAAAGTGATGTGGGAAGAATCATGGGAAATGAGAGTGGATATGTACTCAGAGGGTCTGGTGGATGGTAAAAAATTTGAATGTTCTCTGCATACAACCAAAATGTACGGTGTAATTTTGAACAAAATACGAAACTATTCAGACTCTCATTTTAAAAGATTATTCTTGCCATTGAGTGTAGTTGGTAGGCAATCAAGACTGGGAGCAGAGAAACAAGTCAAGATGCTCTTTCTTCAATCACTTGGAAGCTGATATAAGGCATTTGGGTGGAAGCAGTACAGGTGGAAGGAAATGGACAGATTAGTGAAAGACTGTTTTTGTAGAACTAACGGAATTTGCTAATGGCTTGGATGTGGGGTTTAAAAGAAGAAATAGTATCAAGAATGTCTGCTAGTCCTTTGTCTTAAGCAACTGGGTAAATAAGGTCTTCATTTACAGAGACTTAGTTACAGAGACTAAGAAAACTTGGAGAGGCTAAAGCTCTGGGTTAAATTAGTCAAGGTTCAGTTAGAAAGGCAGACACTTTTCTGCAACTTACAGGAGGAAAAAAGTTAATAGAGAGAATTAGAAGATGAAACTACTGGACGGGCCAGAGGGGGAAAAATCAGGAAAAGTTGTACCTGACTTCAAGAAGGCAGGAAATACAGAAATCACAGAACATTGGCAACAAGGATAACAATTTCCTCAAGCAAACCTCCATTCGTCCTTCAAATATCACTATCTCCTATTTTGTTTGTGTATCATAGTAAATATTTGGATCTTTAAGGATTATTATCTTTTCAAAGCAAGTGTTCAGTAATTATACAAAATTTTGAAAGAATGCTTCTTTTTTTTTGTAGTGGCCAAAATATGTAAATAAATAAATAAATAATCATTTGAGCCTACTATGACTGTGATCAAATATTTCAAAAATTCAGTAAGCCTCATTTATCCAGCTGATAGCTAATGGCATCTTGGACTTAACTGTTAGATACAGAGATGAGGAAAAGTACATAGATCTAAGAGACAGGGAAGCAAGACCTCCTGGTGACTCTATTGACAAAAGTCAAAGATAAATTACAGAATTGACTCAGTGTGAGGCACCAAAAATGAACTGTAAACAATTTCTTATGTTAGAGCTATTTCAGATTCCTATATTTCCCATGCAATATCTTCTAACCAAATGATGAATTTGAAGGAAAATTATATTTAAAACCAAAGGTGAAAAAAGTTCCTGAACCCTACTATGTATTAAGTTTATGGGTATTTAATTTTTCCAATCTTTTCTAATGTATCAATTCTTTTCTTTTCTTTTCTTTTACTACTCTTCATTCCAGTTTCTTCTTATTCTTGGTCAAATAGTCTGCATATATGCTATATATGCAATATAACATGTATATTATATTAACATATACATGATATAAAAATACCTTCCAGTGCCACATCTCAGGCTTTATGATAGAATTAAATGAGATAATTATGAAACAGTATTAGAACAATAGAACCTTGGATATAAAATGTATTTTTTATAATTTTTTAAAATAAAGACATTAAATTAGATATATTACTTTTCTATAAGGTAATTTTTAGCAAATTCAGATGTAAAAAGAAACAAGCAATAATAATGAAAGCCAAGAATACAAATTATAATCACCACCTGAAAAGATTTTAGATAAATCTTTTACCAATCAAGAAAAAATGATGATGCTGGATGGCAAGACATTTTCAATGTAAAACATTTCTCAGGTTTGAAACAACACAGAAAGATGAGTAAAATATTGCAGGTACACAGTGAAAATCTGGACAGAATAAGGGAGACTGGGGATTATGGATAATGATGATGGGAGTAAGAAGGCTTTTAGGCAAGGACAGGGAAATGAATGGGAGAAGAAAGAGGGTCAGGAGAGGGGCTGGGCACAGCCAACAGGCCGGAAAAATCCCCAGCAGGAGTTTCATAACCACCACTGGTGCCCGGGTGACCTATGCAGTCATTGGTCAACAGCCTGGCTGGGTGGGACAACCAGAAGATCCTCAAGGGGCCTGGGTGCCAGAAGCCCAAGGGAGAGAACAGGGAGCCAGTAACCACTGGCTGGAGTGGCCATGAGCCTGCTGGAGTGAACAGGAGCCAACAACCAAGAGCCATTTTAATATGCAAGAGCCCACAAGGGTGCACCACACATGTTCAGGAGAACACTCAAGGCTTAATACCGCATAGACAGAGAGGCAGGAGCACAGGTGGTTCAACCTAACTCCTCGGCTGGGCTGGAGGCTTTGCCTTCCTCTTTCCTTTCTTCTCAAATTCTCTTGCTTTCTCTTACTCAGTCTGTGAATTCATGCTTTAATTCCCAAGATCAAGGACTGGGTAGGAAAATTCCAGTATCAAAGACACTAAAGGAAGATTTCAAAGCCATTCTGAACATTTATATGTCATTTCATTCACAAGCAAAAACAAACAAACAAAAAAAGCAAAATGTCTGTGCTCTTAACTCCTTTAGAAAGAGAGCTTATGCAGCTTTTTTCTCTTTCTCTTTCTCTCTTTCTTTCTTTTTTATTTTCTCTATACATTGGTGAGAAGAAGGTTTTCTGAAATGCCAGAATGCTTAGCAAGCTGAAATGTCAAATTCAAAATTTACTTGATTGATCTGATATCTAAAGGACTGACTTTGGTAGAGAAAGTAATATGATTCTCAGTTTAATGTTTTGTTTTTTTTTTGATTGTCAAAAACAATTTCTTCCACAAAATTTCAGATGTGCTATTTCAAATTAAAAATATAAGGTTAATAATATAATGATTTAGTTTATGTCATCCCAGAAATTTTAAGAAACATGAGTTAAATACTGGACTTTCAAATTTTGGCATGGAATCTAAAACTATATCATTTCTTATTTTTCTGTTAAAATCAATATTAATTTTGTTCAGAATAAACTAATCATCTAAAAATAGGCTGATTTATTTTTAAAAGAAAAGATGTTAAATTTAAAATCAGTTTTTGATTTATTTATATACATTTTTATTTCTCAATGCATTTCCATTTTATCATGAATCCCATATATACGATTCTGCTTATATGCTAAATGTTTAATCCAGAACATGATAGTAACAAATATGGACTAGCGAATGTCATAAGAAATGCTCATAATTTTAATACTTAAATAATGTGTTCTCTACATCAGTGGCAATTATTTCTTTAAAACACAAAACAATAGAAAAATTACCAAAAAGATCTTATTTTAAACCACATGACTCTAATAAAACTGCATAATTAGGAACACAGCAACAAATCAGTGGAATAAAACTAGACATAATTAGGAACAGAGCAATTAAATTATAATAAAGAATATGGGATCCATCTGTAGTGAAGTATAGATGGTAGAAGTATGTTAGAAATATAGATGATGGACTTGACATGCAATGGGAAAATAAGAACTTCCCTACAGAATTTTTAATACAATTGCCTAATTCGTTCCTACAGAAGTCCTCCAGTCCTCCAGCTTTGGCTCATCCCCCCCCCCACCCCCCCCATTGTCAGCATTAAAATTGAAGGCACTGTAGTGAGACTGAATTTAAAGCAATCCTCACAAGGGGTGAGTCAGAACTTTTGTTTCCAAGTAAATATTTTCAGTAATCCATTTAGCAGAACTCATAGAAGGTTTTTCATACTACTAGAACTTGTATGATCTAAGCCATGGAAAAAAGAAATAAAATCAATCCTTTAGAACGTGCTAAGAATTAGATTTGAATTGTTTAAATAATATGGACTATTTTAAAAAAATAAAAGAGAAGCAAATTCTGATTTCTAATCCCTTCACTGAGAAAAGTATAAAATATGAATATAACTAAGACCAAACGTTGAAGGTTTTTATAATTTGGTTTTGCTTTTTATGATTTTATTTTATTTATTTTTCTATGTAAACTGCCACATCACATTCAGCCAGAAACCACATCTTGAATCTTTCAGGAGACATTCTTTTTTTTGATCACCTAGTGTATATATTTTGGTAATAATTGTTTTGTGCATTATCTCTTTATTTTAAATCCTCTCCAAGCCCATCACAACTGCTAAGGCCTTTAACATTATGAGGCATTGTAATAGCTTCTGGTTCTGGAGACATTTATCACTTAGCCTTGTTAGAGATGAGCAACTTTAAGTTAGAAGTCACTTCACATCTCTTAAATAACATGTTCTCATTACTAGCAAATAAAACAAAACAATAATACTTTTAAAAATGTATAGGACATGTAGAGTTCTATATATATATTTATTTTGTAACATGTAAATTTACTGAATTTATTGAGCAATGCCAAAAGTCTCTTGGCAGAATCTTTGGGGTTTTCTAGATATAAGATCATATCATTGGCAAAAAGTGATTGTTTGCCTTCCTCTTTCCCCATTGGGATACCCTTAATTTTGTTCTCTTGCCTGATGAGCCTGTCTAGGACTTCTAGCAGCATGTTGAATAGAAGTGGTAGTGGTGGGTATCCTTTTTCCAGTTCTGACTGGGAATTCTATCAGCTTTCCCTCATTCAGCATGATGTCAGCTGTGGTTTTGTTGTATATGGCTTTTATAATTTTGAGAACTGTTCAATTTATGCCTATTTAGTACAGAGTTTTTATCATAAAAGTGTGTTGAAATTTTTCAAGGTAAGAATCAAATCAAAGACTTAATACCTTTCACAGTAGCTACAAAGAAAATAAAAAGCTTACGAAAATATTTAACCAAGGAGGTGAAAGATCTCCACAATGATTACTATGAATCACTATAAATTGCAGATGATGTAAATAAGTGGAAAAACACATCATGCTCATAGAACAACAGAATCAACATCGTCAAAATCTCCACAATGCCCAAAGTGATGTACAAATATAATGCAATACCCATCCAAATGCCAATGTCATTTTTCATAAAATATATATTTATATATATATTATATATATTATATATATTATAAAAAATAATTCTGTTTCCTCTGAAACCAGGAAAGAGCCCAAATAGCCAAAGCAACCTTAAGCAAAACAGCAACAAAAACAAAAATAAAACAAACAAAAAAAAATTTGTGAGGCATCATTTTACCAGATTTTAAACTTAACCTATACTAGATGTACAAGTCTATAGTAACCAAAATAGCATGATACTGCACAAAAATAGAGACATACACTACTACAAAAGAACAGAGAACCTGTGAACATACTGCCGTCTGATCTTTGGCAAAGCAGACAGCGATGTACACTGGGAAAAAGGATCCCTATTCAATCAATGGTTCTGGGACATTGGTATAGCCATGTAAAGGATGGAAACAAGATCCATATCTCTCACCACTCAATTAACTCAGGATGGATGGTAGACTTAAATTGATAGATACAAAACCATGACAATTCTCAAAGAAAATGTTGGGAAAATTCTTCTAGATATTGGGCCAGGCAAAGAATTTATGAAGAAGACCCCAAGGGCAATCACAGCAACACAACAAAAATAAATAAATGGGATTTGATCAAATTTAAAACCTTCTACACAGTCAAGCAAACAATTGACAGACCAAATAGATTACATACAGAAAAAGGAAAAATATTTGCCTGCTATACATTCAGTAAAGGTCTAATAATCCTATGAAGAACTAAAGCAAATGAGAAGAGAGAAAAACAAAAAAAGAATAACCCTATTAAAATGAGGCAAAAGACATGAACAGAAGGTTTTAAAAGAAGATAGACTAATGACCAATAAACATAAGGTAAATGCTCAATATCACTAATTATCAGAGAAATGCAAATCAAATCCATAATCAGATATCACCTAATCCCAGTTATCATGGCATTTACCAAGAAGTACCAAAATAATATATATCGGAATGGATGTGGACAGAACGGAACACTTACACACTGTTAGTAGGACCACAGACTAGAACAACCTCTGTGGAAAACAGTATGAAGATTCCTCCAAGAACTAAAAGTAGAGCTACCATTTGATCCAGCAATCCTACTACTGGGCATTCACTCAATAGAAAAGAAGTCATTTTATGAAAAAGACACTTGCACTCTAATGTTTATAATAGCACAATTCACAATTGTAAAGAAGTGGAAACAACCCAATTCATGAGTGGATTGACAAAATGTGGAATATATATGCCTTGGAGTACTACTCATCCATACACATGAATTGATACATTTTGCAACAATTGGATAGACCTGGAGACCATTCTCCTAAGTAAGGTATTGCAAGAATGGAAAAACAAATACTACAAACAAACACTACATGTACTCACTGTTAAATTGTAACTAATTGATCAATCAATGCTCATGTGCCCAGGTGGAAGTAAACCTAACGGAAATCAAACATGGTATGAGGGTGGAGGGGATGTGTGAAAACATATCTAATGGGCACAGTGTGCACCATCTCAGTGATAGGAACAGGTAAAACTTTAATTAAAGCAGTATAAAAGGTTTAAAGAAATGTGTACTTGAAATAGCCCTCGACCTTTCCATGCCCTAAGTGCTTTATTTACAGAAGGAAACAATTACTGCACTGGCATGCATTTTCCCAGGCATGCATTTTCAGACCCAATTCTTGTACATGTGCCTTATAAAATATATCATTGTGATGAATAATTGTAGTTTTTAAGTGATCATGTGCAAATTTAATTTTTTTCTCAAAACAACTTTCTTGAGAGCATTGATACATTTTCCATCTCACATACATTACTGATAATTTAGTATCACAGTTGTGCATTTTATTCTGAACCCACAGGGAAGCTTTACTTAAAAATTTAAAAGTTATAGGTCATTGATAGTAGAGAAGATGTTATATTGAAGCTGATCTTATTGCCTAGGAAACAGAAATATGCCAAAGGAATTATTTCAGGGTAAGTCATCATTCTGGAGAGAGTTTCTAAGTCACTGACTTGTCTATATGTAAGCCAAATTTAATTTCATTTGCAGTTTTACCGTAATATACTTTAAGATGCATGTATCTAGATAGAGAAAAATGGGAATTTTAGCTTCTACTTATATATTTAGAATATTTATATATTATAAAATTTATCAAAATTGATTACAAATATTTTTCCATTGTATTCGTATTGTACATTGAGGAAGTTCATAAATTTAGTACTTTTAGCTTTCAAAAATTTTTTTCTGAATGGAATCAAACGCTAAGTGCCATAAAGCTTTTTGTTACAGATTGCTTGTATCCTCCACTTATGGTAACATAACTGTGCTACTTCAAATACAACTACACTTAAACAATAAAGATAAATAAATGAGAAATAAAAAATATACAGGGCACCGCAATAAAGACCATATAGTAGAGGACAAATGATTACTATTATGATTTTAAACTATCCAAAACTAAATATAGGGTGTTCCAATGATTGCTATACACAGGGAAAATGGGAAATCATAGCCAAATGTACCTTTATATACAAAATATTCATTACAAAATTTTACAAAGAGGTGGCTACCACTAAAGAATATTTTGTAATTATTTTGTAAAATTTTGTAATGAATTTTTCTAAATATAGGTACATTTAGTTACAGTTTCCCATTTTTCCTATGTATGGCAATCATTGGGACACGCTATCTGGGTATTTCCCTCATTTTCACACATAATATGTGCAATATGAATGTAATAAATTTCATGACTGGTATAGAGGAAATAATTTAGAGTTAATGATGCTAAAAAAAGAAGAAAAATTATTTCTAAGCCGTATGTCTCATTAAAAATTCATGGCAATCTCTAGACCTAATCCTTTTTAACTCAAGAGAGAGAGGACAAGGAAATTTGCCTGCTGCTTGATATTTCAGTCAGAAAAAAAAAAAAAAAAAATTGAGAAAGTTATGAAATCCCAATAAAATTCCTAAACTCTAACTCTGCAGTTTTTCCTCACTACTATTAAATACAAAAATAACAGTAGAAAAATCTGTGTCCTACAGATCAGCTCTTATTTTAATTTTCCTAACTGATGGGTTTTGATGTGACAGAGAAAATAATTTGTTGCCCATCTGTAGTCTGCACTAAAGAGAAATTCACAATGATTTAGTAGTAATTTACTGGTAATTTTATAAGACGGTTCACATTTTAAAATAATTATCTAGGTTTTATAAGAATTAGGTATAAATTGGAATTATCTGCTATGATAATAACTGTTGTAACATGTCTCTCTTCAACTGGCAAGTAGCATTTAAAGTAAAATATGTCTTCTTCTGACCAATTAGACTATGAATGATGCTTAGATTGAATTTTGTGCCAATACTTGAGGCCGATGCTGGTAGATGCTGGGTGCCCAGCACCTGGAGAACCACTTTCTCCAGCCCCAGGAGACATTGCTGCTTAAGCTCTTCCACAGGCCAGGGGAAGTGTGGCTCATCCACCAGGTTGTGCTTCTGGTCTCCACAACAGAGTGGTCACAATTTACCCTTGAAATCTGTATCTTAGTTTTTTTGTTCACTACCACTAGTTCTTTTGTCTGGGGAAAACCAAATCCTACCATCTTGATTGTTTATACCAGGGGTCCTCAAACTATGGCCTGTGGGCTACATGTGGCCCTCCAAGGACATTTATCCAGCCCACTGGGTGTCTTTGCTGCCCTGCCTGTCCTGCTTAGCAGCCGATCCGTCCCAGGCCACAGTGCACATGTGTGAAATGTGCGCCAACTCTCCGACTCCGTTCTTTCTCTCTGTCTCTCCCCACCCCTCCTTCTCTCTGTCTCTCCCCACCGGGTGTTTTTGCTGACCTGCTTAGCAGCCCACTCATCATGGCCTGCAGTGCACATGTGTGGAATGTGCGCCAACTCTCCAACTCCGCTTTTTCTCTCTGTCTCTCCCCACCCCTCCTTCTCTCTGTCTCTTGACTCCTCCTCTCAGTCTCTGGTGTAATTGGAGGAGTCACCAGGTTGCCCGTGCAGAGCCTGCTGCTGCCTAAGGACCAAGGTAAGAACATTTAGAATTTATTTATTTTATTTATTTTATTTTTTTTGAAGTTAGAAGGTCTATTTCTTTTTTTTTTTTTAATTTTGCAGTTAGTAGGGCCTTTTTTGTGGTTAAGGGGGGCCTTTTTTTCCTGAAGTTAGGAGGTTTTTTTTTTGTTTTTGTTTTTTTTGCAGATAGGGGTCACCTTTTATTTTTGAAGTTAGAAGAGCCTTTTTTTTTAAAGTTGGTTAGTAGTTTGGGGGTGGCTTCTAGGGGGATTGTATCACAGTGATAACACAAATAGTCAGTGCTCAGTGCTAATGCAAATGGTCAGAGCTCAGAGGTAATATAAATAGTCAGTGCTCAGTGGTAATGATAATTGTTAGTGCTCAGTATTAATGCAAATTGTCAGCAGTCAGTGTTATTGCAAATGGTTAGTGCTCAGTGTTATTGCAAATGGTCAGCGGTCAGTGTTATTGCACGGGAGCCCCAAACTGGTAATCTGCCTATGGCCCCATAGGAATTTAATCTGGCTCTGCAGACAGCTGAGGAGTAGGAAACCCAATTTAATTGACAGTGCATTTATATTCTGATTGCTATTCAGTTGTGTATGATGTTGTATGTTGTGTGCTGTGTAAGCCCCAGTTCACACTGTTCTGATCTCTGAATAGTGAGAGTTCAGCCATATAAGCATATGGCTGAAGCATATGGCATTAGATTCAGAAGAAAAAGGCATATGTGCCTTCTTTTTTCCTGCAGTGGAATCTGATCATATGGTTCTTCTCACTCATGTGATCAGATTCCTGTGCGAGTTCACAGATCACAGTGCAGTTTGCACAGGATAGTGTGAACTGGAAAGGTGGTGGAGGAATCAGCTCTATAATTGTGCCTGTTCCCGCATCACATTAGTGTGAGCCTGAGGTAAAAGCAGAGTTCCACCATATGGGCACTGGCAAGGCTAAAATGATGTGGACTGGCAAGGCTGAATTGATGGACACTGATTAGACTGCATTGATGGGCACTGATCAGACTGCATTGATGGGCAGTACAGTTTATGTGTCTCTGTGTGGGCAAAGTTATTGCTGGTATATTGTTTTTGGAGTGATATATATATATATATATATATATATATATATGTAATAGCAATTTGGAATCCCAAGGAAATAATGATATCAAGAAAGAGAAAAATTGACTCAGAGTGTAGGATATTCAAAGAACAGTGGACTTATGATTACTTTTTCGTGCAGTACAAGGAAAGATATGTGTTTTTGATATGCCAGAATATAGCATCTGTGTTCAAAGAATAAAATGTGCGTCGACACTATCAAACTCAACATAAAGATAAATATGATTGTTTGGTCGGAGAAGTGAGAAAAGATAAAATATTAAAACTGAAATATACATTGACAACTCAGCAAAATACTTTGAAGCAGAAACAGTTAAATACTTCATCACTGCGAGCAAGTTTTCAAGTTGCCAAGCTAATAGCCTGTATTGGCAGACCATTCGTGGAGGGAGCATTTGTTAAAAAATACCTTCTTTCTGTTGCCAAAGAAATGTGTCCAGAGAAGGCTGACTTATTTAGTACAGTGAGTCTTTCAGGACACTCAATTACACAAAGGATTGAAGAAATGGGAGACAATTTGCATCAGTATTTGCAAAACTCCGCAGAAAAACTTTCCTATTTTTCCTTGGCACTCGACGAAAGTAATGATGTTCGTGATTCTGCACAACTTCTAATTTTTATTTCTGGGATGAATGACTATTTCAAAGTCACAGAAGATTTTGCTGCAATGCAAAGCATCAAAGGAACAACTACAGGAGAGGGTATTTATGAAAAGGTTTGCTAAACTGTGAATAGTTTGGAGCTGGACTGGACAAAACTAGCCAGTGTGACAACTGATGGTGCTCCTAGCATGGTGGGGTCTAAGAAAGGAGTAATTCTCGCAGTAACCAAGAGATGGACAAGCATAACCATTCTCATCCAATAGCCATACACTGCCTCATCCACCAACAAGCACTGTGTAAAACTGTGGTATCTTGTGTTAACTGCATTAGAAGTAAAGCACTAAACCACAGACAATTTCAGGAATTTCTGTCTGAGCTAAATGTTGCCTGTGAAGATGTTCTGTACCACACAGAAGTCCGTTGGCTGAGTCGAGGGAGAGTTTTGAAACATTTCTATTACTTACTTCTGCAGATTACAGCTTTTCTGCTTTCAAAAAACAAGTACCAGAGCTCAATGATGCAGAATGGAAATGGCATCTTGCCTTTCTGACAGACGTAACAGAGCTACTCAACAGTTTCAATGTGCAACTTCAAGGAAAGGGGAAGCTCATCTGTGATATACAATCACATGTGAAAGCACTTGAAGTAAAATTAGGCCTCCTCATCAAACAAGTGAAGGCGAAAAATTTCTGCCATCTCCCAACAACTCAAAATCTGTTAACGGAAAAATCCATTGGTTTCATTCCCAAATAAAACACGTGTGGATTCACTTGAAAAATTGCAAAAGGAGTTCCAATTTAGATTTAAAGAGCTTCATCTCCATGAACAGGAAATACAGCTTTTCTATAACCCATTTTCTATTGACATTGAAAATGTGGATACAATTTACCAAATGGAACTGGCTGAACTGCAGAATTGTGACTCTCTGAAAGACTCATTCAAGTCAAGCAGCCTTCCTAATTTCTATGCATCTCTCTCCTCTGAGACAAATCCTAATCCTAACCATGCACTCAAAATGGCAACCATCTTTGGCAGCACTTATGTCTGTGAATAGACTTTTTCCAGAATGAAACATCTGAAATCTCCAACCAGATGTAGACTAACTGTTGCACACTTGCATCGCTTGTTACGACTAGCAGTGACAAATGGGTAACCAAACATTGACCATCTCATTAGCCAAAAGCTGGCCCATAGTTCCCATTGAAATACTGGTAAGTTTTTTTATTTAACTTTACTTGTTCTTCATTTTAAATATTGTATATGTTCCCGTTTTGTTTTTTTACTTCAAAATAAGATATGTGCAGTGTGCATAGGAATTTGTTCATAGTTTTGGGGGGTTTTTAAACTATAGTTTGGCCCTCCAACAGTCTGAAGGACAATGAACTGGCCCCCTCTTTAAAAAGTTTGGGGATCCCTAGTCTATAAGAATGTCCTGCAAAACACAGGTGCTCCCCTGACCTTGGAGAGACAAAAGTTATGCAAAGCTCTTGTTGCAAACTAAGGTTGAAAACCTAGATGAGGGTTTCATCATGTTCTATATTAAAATGAAATTCTCCCGGAGATTCACATATTATATCAAATAAAATTGGACAATTGAAACAATGGGAAGTTACATTGTTTCCAGCGTCACAAGCTCCTCTGTTGTCTCCGTAAAAAGCTGTCACAGCATAAATGCTGCAAGGTCTCCTGTCTGGCTCTGCCTGGGTAAGTACACTGTAGGTAACATTTAAATGCCACAAATGCCATTAGATTATATATGAGAAATAAATTTTAGAAAGTGCTTTGTGAACTCCAAAGTGCCATAAAATATTAATCATTTCAATAGTACTTCTGCAGATTTTGAAAAAGAGACATAAACCTGAGTGTTTAAGTCAGTGTTTTCAAGGCCTTGAAGAAGACAAATGTAATTTAAAAGCATCATAATAATTTCAGGAAATTTAGATTTCTCTCATGTAAGTTTTGCTTTCACTATTTTTTTCTTTTCTCTTTCATTTTCTTTTTTTTCTTTTCTTTCTTTCTTTTTTTTTTTTTTTTTTCTTTTTGCAGTTTTTTTCTGGCTGGGCTGGGTTTGAACCCATGACTTCTGGTATATGGGGCTGGCGCCCTACTCCTTTGAGCCACAGTTGCCGCCCTACTTTCATTAATTTTAAGCAATATGATTAATAAATAGTATTTTGTTTCCTCTGTCAAATATTGTTTCTATAACATTTAGCCCTATGAAAATAAGTTAACTAAAAAAAAATAAAAGACTCGCAGTCAAAAATATTAATAGTGGAGTTTTCTGTTAGGAGGAGGTGCAGAAATTCTATTTTTTACTCTTTTATTTTAAGAGACAGAGTCTCACTTTGTTGCCCTCAGTAGAAGCCATGGCGTCACAGCTCACAGCAACCTCCAGCTCTGGGGCTTAGACAATTCTTTTGCCTCAGCCTCCTGCGTAGCTGGGACTAAAGGCGCCTGCCTCAAAGCCTGGCTATTTTTTGTTGTTGTTGTTGTTGCAGTTTATGGGGCCAGCACCCTACTCACTGACCCAGAGGCACCGCCCTCTATTTGCTACCCTTATATTTTTAAAATTCTATTCATTTTACATATGTTCTGTTTAGTTTTTTATGATAAAAGAACTGTTAAAACTATAAAGATATACAGCGTATGGATAAATGGCACACTTCTTGGGTGAAAGTCATAACGACAACTAAGACTTTACCTCACAAATGCAAAAAAAAAAAAAAAAAAAAAAAAGAAGTAATCTAATCATGTGCCCTCAAATAATTAAAAAAAAAAAACCCAGATGTGTCACCTAACAGCTTAAGAAATTCAATGTCTTATTTATCTGATGAAAATTCAAAAAGAAAAAAATGAAAGAAAAAAGGGAGGGAGGGATAGAAAGAGGGCGGGAAAGAAAGAATATGTATACATTGATCTTTCTCTGGCTGAGTATGTAACTCTCGTCCTTTGGATAAGGCTATTCATTTTTGACAATCATAGTAAATCATTGAGAATTGCATCTCAAGGTAGAAAAGTTCTCATGGTGGATGAAGATTTGGAAACATCAATAATTTAAGAGATCTCTTTTTGAAAAAATATGAAGATACGCAACTATTATGTACTCATAAAAATCGAAATAAAAAACACAATGATATAAAACTGCTTCCATATTGCTTTCATCTATTTTCAAATATTCAAAATCCATACATCAGTCCCTTCTTATCCATGGGGGATATGTTCTAAGGGGGACCGTTGTACTGCCTAACTTGAGTTTTTGTCTGTTCATTGATTGTGTATAGAGGCCATCTTCTTCTCTGATTTCAAGTAATTTGTCAATTTTCAAATAAATTATGAAACATGGTATTTAAAAATTGTCTTTCCACATTGTTAGCATCATCTATGATCTACCCTTAATTCCATGATATTTAAAGCCCACTTACCAAATTACTGCTCGTCCACAGTATTACCAAATGCTCTGAGTCACTTTTGACTTAATATTCCTACCACTAGTTTTTATAAGGTGAACATAAAGTTGAGTGATTGCTTACTAAGGTCAATGAATTTCTTAAAAGTTTCTTATCAAATAATATGCATGCATTAAATAGTATTTCTAATTGATATTCATGTTTATGGAATAATCATTGTCATGAATATGTCATTTGAGAATATTGCTTAAACAGAACTCACAGTTGGAATGAAGCATATTTTGACAGTTTTCATTAGAGTTATGCTCTGCTTTCAAATTCATCTTTTAAGCCAGAATGACTCTGATTTAATGACTCTTCCACAGGTGGTAGATATAAGCATCATGAATTATTTAAAAAATTATAATTTGATTTCTATTCCACCATGTGTTGTGACATCTATGGAGACATTTTAACAGAAAATGTTGCACTTCAACTCACTGTTGTGTTAATTTCGAGACTATTAATGAGGATTTTTTTCTACCATACAACCCAATATCCCTTTCATGAGAACCCATGTGAGATGCATCTGTCAGAATTTATTGTCAGAACAAGCTGCTCATAATTGCACTGTTTATTTTTAATGTATCAGAATTCTTTGTGTTCTCTAGCTGATGAACCACTAGATCTACAATTCTCCCCCAGCAACTGATTCTGATTTTCTAGGTTGTGTTTAATCATTGCATCCATGCCTGGATTCAAATTTATTTTCCTTCATCCTCATTTACGCATTTTTTTATCTTGTTATATTATGTTTGTCTCAGTAGCTCATCTAATTTCTCCTTCTATGATAAAATAGATTAAGTAACAAGGAGGATTATACCTTATCTCAAGTTTACGTACAGCCATACAGGATTAGTGGGAGAAGATGGGCAATTAGGAAGGAAATAGAACTAAGGTATGTGCATTCTTTTAAAAGAACACATTCAAAGAAGTATTCCTCAGTAGAAGTTTTAGTTCTTCCTTTTTAAAAAGCTGAAATACCCACATAAACGATGACATTTATCTGCATATTTTAATGAAATTCCAGAAAAGAGATCCATTCAGGTTTCTTGCTGGATATTAACTTTTTTTTAAATTTTATTTTATAGATAAGAAAAGCTTGAGAGATTCAGGAAAGTGAGCAAGATTCAGCATATTTATGTACTGATAAAAAAAAGGCAAAAGTAACTGTGTTCTTGTCAGTAACTGCTGATAACGAAAATCCACAAGTTTCTGTGATTGTTATGTATTGTAAGGACAACAAAGGTAGAATTAAGGAAGAGGAGAAAATCCCTGCTCCTGCACTTTGCAACTTAGTTGTGTACACTCCAATAAAAAAGGAGTCCTTGTTGATGATTTTTATGTAGCAGTTTCAGTGATGATGGGTCAGTTGCTCCTGTCATGATGCTCCTGTCTCTAGGAAAAAAGGAACCTGGTCATAGGTCCCCGAGAATAAGCAACAAAAATGAGAATCAGGAAGAGAAAGAGGAATTCTTTAATAAAATCACTAATCTAGTTATTTTAACATATGAATTGTGTAGGACACAGACATTGAGACCAGAGCAGGAACATTCTCAAAATGTACAGCACACGACTGACTTCCTAGGAAGTTACCTACATAAACATGTGGTCATATCCTAGTGTGGTGGGTCGAACAGTGTCCCTCCAAAATTCACATCCATCTGGACCCTCAGAATGGGACCTTATTTGAAAGCAGGTTCTTTGCAGGTACAGGGCCAGTGTAACACCTCTGGAGTCCATGAGAAAGCTGATAAGTTTTTTAAGCCCAGAAATTGTACCTGAATAATAAATGAAAACATGACCAGAAACGATACCTCGTACAAGCTTAGACCTTATTTATTTATCATCTGCTCCTAGAACGCCACTCTCCAGGGAGCTGGCAGACCACTCTGGGTTTCAGCTGGAAACCCTGAAGCTCTTCTGCCGAAGCAGTCAGCCTACCACAAGGTGGTTCTGCTCGCTTCACACTGCAGCACACAGTGCCAGAGCCCTGAACTCATGACTAAAGTGTCAAGGGCTAACGTAAGCATATGTAGTCATTATTTAAATGTATTAATTGTGTGCAATTGAACCAGCATACTATGTCCCTGAACTTCTTTGTTTATATAGGACAAATGACACTTTACATTAATATGCACATATTGCCATGGATAAAACATAAAGAAGTTGTGAATGCTCTAACTTTTCTACAGACATTAAGTGATTTGATTTTATCTTTTGCAGCCTTTCTTGGACCAATGAATTCCAATTATTGCCTTAACTTCTCTATTGCCTTTGATTCAAAATGAACATTAAGAATACTTACATTCTCTTTATTGATGCAAAAGAATTGTAACGTTCTGGAGTTCATAAAACTAAGTGTGAATATATTTACAAAAAGTTAAGTTTCATCCTATACCTTAGTAATAATATATCACGATACTTCTGTGTTTAGTGTTACATTGTTTAATAAGTTTAGTATTTTGCCTTCTCAAGAGAGTAAGGCAGTAAACTACTGAAAAGCGTTAAAACATAAATAACAGGAAATAAATGTTCATCAACTTCAGTAACCTTATATCATAGATGCATTCTTTTAATTCTGCACCTTCACAGAATGGCTCAGTAACTTTGTTTTCCCAAGTCTGAAACGACAGTTACCTTCTTTGAAAGTTAGAAGTTCCTATCATTCATCTTTTGTAAATTGCCCTTATGTAATGGTATCATTTCTTATAATGGAAACCTGTAACTATGTTGCTAAGCAACACTGTAATAGAGACCTACAGCTATCACTTGATCCTATTTTGTGTTCCCAGCTGAAAGCTTTCAATCATGGACATTCTAATTCAAAACTAACTTCATCCTAGTCAGTATTAGAACACAAGATGGTAAGATCACTGCAAATAGTTTCACTGAGAGGGAAGACAAAGTGAAAAGGGGATAAACCTATCCAAATGCTCATTAGGCCATAGTAGGTCAGGAAAGACTGGTCAGTCTGCTTAAATATTCCTTTACTTAGGAATTCTCTAGTTTCAAACAGAGAAAAATGTCACTAAAATTAGAGGAGTAATTATTACATTCAATTCCTATTTGTTACTGTTGTCATAACATCAGTGCATTTAAAAATACATGAGAACTTGAAAATCATTCCATCCTTTGAAAGCAATAATCCCTTCCATTTGTCTAGCACAACATTTCAAAGTGCTCAGCTGCTCATGGTCTCATCTGCTACTCACACTAACTGTATCAGGGAGACTGCCCAGGAATGGGTATTCTCATTTAAAAGATAAAGAACCTACAAATTCAAGGTGGGTAAACAACTGTACTGTAAGCCAAACTGGTAACTAAATTCAGAGGTTGTAAGTAAAAATTATTTTTTTTCATCTTCTGATTAAAGGTATGCTCTTTTATCTCACTGTGATGCTACATTTCACTTATATCTTCTTCCTGTCTATTCACTAAACTTAAGGTACAAAGGAACAATTAGCCTCCTATGGTCACATGGCTAATTACTAATTAGAACTGAGACATTACAAATTAAATGTTATGACTTAACAAAAAATTGAGTAAATAATAAATTATCAGCACATTAAAAGAATCTTACATGCTAATCTTGGGTTATTGTCAAAGACAAGATATCCTTCAGCAAGACAGATACCAGTCACATAACAGGTCACATTGCAATATAAACAAGGAGTTGCAAAGAGGCCGAAGGTTCTCAAGGTCATGATATATAATTTTTAGACATAAATCCTGGAAGAGATGGAAAGTCTTGTTTCATAAACCAATGAGTATTAGTTTTAAAAATACTATCAGCACTAGTTCAATTATGATGCATAAAATTTCAGTATTAATAAAGGGTCTCACACATGCAAACATCCTTATTCTGTTTTTATAATATACTAATTCAAATTATTGGACTCAGTTAATGATTCACGGGGGAGGTAGGGAATCAGCATTGTAAGCAGAGAGAAGGGCCAGGGCAGCAAATTATAGAGGAAATGGGCATTTCAATTTAATTTATGTGGTAGATAAGTTAAAGGGGGAAGTCAAAAATAATATTGAGAAATTAGGATGGTAGAGGCCTTGAATACCAGGCTAAGAATTTTATATTTTGTTTTATAGTCAGCGAACATTTTTAGCATATGGGTCTAACATGAACAAGAAATGTTTTAGAAAAATTACTCATTGAAATATATGTAGGATAAGTGGGAAGTGAAAGAATTAGAGATGGGGAGAATAGTTTAGGCAAGAGAAAACAAGGGTGTGGTTTTATTTGTTTTTTATAAGAGGTGACTTGAATGTAGCACCAGCAATGCACCAAGTATTCTCTACGCACTTACATGTGATCTTCACATTTAATTTTCACAACTCAGGTATAAGTAACTATGACTTATCCATGCACAGGTGAGGAAATAGAGGCATATAGATGTTAGTTGATTTATCCAGCGTCAGCCCACTAGAAACCAGGAAAGCCACCAATTTTGGACACCGGGAGTCTGAGTCTGACTTGAGAAGTCATAACTCTTTACACTACTCATAAGTAATAAAGAGTATATAATTTTTAGGATGCATAAATAGCCCCTTTTCATAGCTCTTCAGCAAAGCATTCCTCTTTATACTTGCATATATGTGTGGGGTTTATTATTATTATAGCTCCGAAAAAGTACATCTAAGTTGATTTAGAAAGAAGAAAAATGCTTTGGATAGAAACGCTGTGAACCATTATTTTTACTCTTCTGTTTCACCTCACTATTTTAATGGTATTTATTGAGCATTTACTGTGTCCAACATTTACTATGTGTCCAGCACTTTGTCCTTCACTGAGAGACAGACTTGGTCCTTACTGTCAAGGAGTGAGTGTATTTTGGGGTTTTAAATTTTCTTTGTATCATCTCAGTACCATTAGTGGGCTTGGGCATATTCTATGTAGAACAATTTTTACTGCCTGTCTGCATGGTCAAGCTGGTTTCCTTTTTTGTATTATATTCACAAATATTACATACTATATTATAAGTAAGAAATGTTCATGGTTATAAGAAGCAGGTCTTGACCCCTTTCACGATTTCAGTGTCTTTCTAAAGCCATCTCATGATCCTTGTCCACCTGACATTCTGACACCAACAGGGCTGACCCTGGGGAAGTAAATACAAAAATCACAGATAGCAGGCAACTAAAATTACAGTTCTTAACATTGTTTAAGCCTACCTACTTAAAAAAATCTAACTCTTAGCAACATAAAGTAAGGAGTTCTTGTTTTAAAAGCTTTAGGTATTAAAACTAAATTCCCAAAAGTTGGTTGGTCTTTGTCTGACTTCTTTGACTACTGAGTATGTTCCACATTTATTGGATTAGTAACTGCCTCTTTACAGTCCCACATAACTAACACTCACGTGAGGATAATGAATGTCTATGTGTTATAGAGCCATTTTTGTTACATAAAAAATTATGACATTTTCACCATCTGCTCAGCATATTCACCTGACTTTTGAACTTTTTCCTAAACTAACCCATCTTTTATTTCTGTGAAAGATATTTTTCACTTATGTATTCCTCATATTTATTACTTAGGGCACACAGAAAACATGTGAAGAAAAAATTACATATTAGAAAATGTTTTTTTAGAAACATAAATATCTGAAGCTCCATTCTATGCATACCCAAATTTTTAAAATGTTTTAAATGATTTTTTTTTTTTTTTGACCCTTGACATGGCTATATCATGCGAAGTCAGTCACAGAAATCTCATAGGACAAAAGAAGGAGAAAAAATTACTCCTGTTAGAGCAAGGAAGTCCTTAAGCATTACTATAAAATAACTTCTCTCCATGACTTTATAGGCTCTCTGAATCTCCTCAGTTATTAAAGAAACAAAGATTATGCTTGTCTACCATTGTTACTTCTTTTATAATAGAAAGTAAGACATAAATCATTTTCTCTCATTATCTTTCCTTACAGAGTCTTGATTTCCATTTGGGTAGTACACCATTGAACAATATTAATTGGATCATCCTCTTACCTAAAAATAGCTCTTAAAAGATGAAACACAATCTTTTTGTACCAGACCCAGCAAGTCATTTGTGAAAGAACAAATTCTTCTGTAAGTGAAGTCACGTAGTCTAATACACACGAGGACAAATGAGTGCTTGCCAATAACTGGTCTACAGGGAAAACCACATTTTTATATGGGTCTAGAAAGGAAAGAAGAGAAATAATTTTAGACGTCTGGTACATTAATCTTCAAGAAAAGGATGAAATATATCATTTGTTTTGAGGATCATTTTTACCCTGTGAATATTTCACATTACTTTTTTACATGAGAGAAGAGAAAAATGACCCTCACTCAACTAATTACTACTGACAGCACATTATATGAGGAGACATTACATCATGAAACAGCAAACATTTCTCTGTCTCAAAGCAATTTCAAAGCTGGAAGGAAATTGCATTCTTTCACTTTATAGTCCCATTTCTAATCACTAATTTTTGCAATCAGGTAGGAGAGTGATGAACTGTGGAATTGGAAAATTTCAATGTTCCAGCAACCTGTACGTAAAAAGCATGCAAAAGAAATCCATTAACTTCTCTTCAGAAGTAACAGAAGGAAACTAACTTCTGTCTGAGAAGCATTTATGGAGGTTCAAGAAGCAGAAAAGCAAAGAGTTCTTTGCTTAACAAGCTATCTAAGAGAACAGAGACTTTGCTTTTAAAAAATTCTCCACAAAGGCACACTTTGCACAGGAAATGAGTCACATCTAAAGAAATAGATAATTATTCGTTGCCAGTTCATTCTTACGTTTCATTGTATCCTAAAATGAGTTTCCCATTAAGCTGTACACCTTGTCTTGTCTTTTCTCCATTTCTTCAGGGGTGTGGTGGGATTTTAACTCCCATCCAAAGTTGTTTCTGATTCATCATGCTTCTCACAAGACATCAGGTACTTTCCTCTTTGCTTCCTGCCAGGATTTGTACTTCATTCTATTACAGCTGTTACCATGCTTTACTTATTTTTTTATGGCTTAGTGTTTAATTCCAAAATAAAAATTTCTCCTGGCATGACCCCTATCTTCCATGCAACTATCTTCAAATCTAGCATAATATATTATTTTGAGTTTTCCCAAAAGTAAACTCTGATACAAGGATTCAAGTGCAAAGAATTAATTTGGGAAGTGAACGAAACATTGGTAGGGAAATAAGGTTAGTGACACAGCAAAGGAGAAGCCATTGCAGGGCAAACTATTAAGTGGACCACTATATGTTAAATTATTACATTCATTTTGGAAAGACATATCAAAATAGATCTGCCATTCAATCCTGTAATTCCTCTACTGGGCATATACCCAGAAGACCAAAAATCACATCATAACAAAGATATTTATATCAGAATGTTTATTACAGCCCTATTCAAAATTGCTAAGTCATGGAAAAAGCCCAAGTGCCCATTGATCCACGAATGGATTAATACATTGTGGTATATGTACACCATGGAATATTATGCAGCCTTACATAACGATGGAGACTTTACCTCTTTGATGTTTACATGGATGGAGCTGGAAAATATTCTTCTTAGTAAAGTATCTCAAGAATGGAAGAAAAAGTACCCAATGTACTCAGCCCTACTATGAACCTAATTTATGGCTTTCACATGAAAGCTATAACCCAGTTACAACCTAAGAATAGGGGGAAGGGGGAAAGGAAGGGGAGGGAAGGGGGAGGTGGGTACAGAGAGGGGGATAGGTGGGATCACACCTGCGGTGCATCTTACAAGAATATATGTGAAACTTAGTAAATGTAAAATGTAAATGTCTTAGCATAATAACTAAAAAAACTAATAGGAATGCTATGTGAACCAGTGTGATGAAAATGTGTCAAATGGTTTATGAACCTAGTGTATGATGCCCCATGATCATATCAATGTACACAGTTATGATTTAATAAAAAATAAATAAATAAATAAATAAATAAAAATAAAATTCTGGGGGAAACGTGGAAAAATGGTCCAAAACTAGACCTCCGAGTTGTCCTCCCCAAGGAGAGAGTTGGGTAATTAAACACCAACTAACTGGAGTCAGTGATTGAGGGCTGCTAAATCCTCGACACTTCCTGAATGCGAGCACCACAGCTTTTTGGAGATTAAAGGAAAAGAAGCCTGGGGCACACGTATGCAGATAGCAGCATTTGGAAGCCTATCTGAACACAGAGGAAGTTTCACAGGCTATGAAACACACCGGATGCAGAGTCTGCCTTAGCCCTGTTGAAATCCAAATCCACTCAGGCCTCATGGGAAAATTCTTCCTCTCATTGCTGCTTCTTTAATATGGTTGTCATGAGTGTTAATAGAAGAGTGAATAAAGGAGATTTAGCAGGACAAATTACAGTTCCCATCAGTTACAACTGATAACCTTTCTCCTAGACCATTCACTCCAGACTCCTCTCGCTCTCAGCCATCACTTCCGTTGTTCTGGAAGGTTAATTTAATGGCAAAACTTAGACTCTCGTGCCTGAGGGATCTCAGCTCCTTGCCACCTTGCCTCCATCAGTCTGTGGTGCTGGATGCACCTGTTTACAGTTATTACTACACAGGGAAGCATAAAGAGTGGCTCAACTGTATTTCTCTTCCCTGTCACATAGCACCAAATCTACATCTTCATATTAATCAAGAACAATTATCCCTTTTGATATTAAAAAAAAAAAAAAAACACCTTTTTTTGTCTGCTTATCTGTTGAGCAATCAAGTGTTAGGGTAAGTTTAATTTTAATGTGCCAAATTTAGTGGTGCTCTGATGTGTCCTGGAAGAGTCCTGCTCTCCCCTGTTATATGTCTGTTCCACCACAGATGCTCCTCAGTGAACACTGTCCTAGGGCACAGAGATCTGTTAGCACCCCCCCTGACCCCACAGTTACATCCAATTCCTTTCCCTACCCACCCCAACAACTTATCTTAGGTTTAAATGTTGCCATTTTGGGTCCTTGACCAGCCAGCCAAGCCACTTGTGGCTCCTCTGATTCTCCCTCCACACAAACTGGTCATCGGAATATCTGGCTGCTGAGGTACAGTTCCCTCATCACTATTGTTCACAGCCACATTTTAGTAGAACTCTGGTGTAGCAGAAGTGCATCTTAAGCTTTTGCAAGTCTGTCTATCGAGCTATTTATGAACCAGGCTTTAGTTTTTCTCTTTCCCCGTAGCTGGCCAAAGGGAGCCACCAAGGACACCGCAGGTGTAAGTTGGGGGAGAGGCATCAGTGGAGAATCCCCAAAGCTGCAGGTGCTGACATGGGTACAGAGTGAAGGGAACACTTACATGCTATTGGTGGGATTGCAAACTAATATAGCTTTGTTGGAAAGAAACATGGAGAATCCTCAAAGAGCTAAAAATAAACCTTTCATTTGATCCTGCTATCCCATTACTAGGTATCTACAGAAGGAAAAGAATCATTTCACCATAAGGACATTTGCATTAGAATGTTTATTGCACTTCAATTCCTAATTGCTGAGACATGGAATCAACCCAAGAGCCCATCAACCCATGAATGGATAAATAAACTGTTGTATATGTATACCATGGAATACTATTCAGCTTTAAGGAAAAATGGAGAGTGCACATCTTCTGTATTTACATGGAAGGATTTGGAGAACATGCTCCTAAGTAGGGTATCACAAGAATGGAAAAGCAAGCCTCCAATGTACTCAACATTACTGTGAAACATGCCCACATGAGAGAAAAGCACATTTAAATTAAAAAAGTGTGTAGGGAGTTTGGTAAGCTCTCACTTACCTGTACACAGTAAGGGTAAATTGCACACCTATTGGATGAAGAGCTGAACTGCAACTTGGACTTTACCTAGCAAATTCAAACAATGTAACTTAGTTGTATTTACCTTTATATTAATCTGAAATTTAAAAAAATAAATAGAACCTCTTAATGGTATGATACACATTTCTCTTTTCCAGTTCAGAAAATTTATTGCTATGAACACTTACCTGAAAAATTCTTATCTACAGTGTACTTGTGATACCTTATTAAGGTTTTAAGTATACTTACACACAGACTTCCTTCCTGTAAGTATCATTTCTATGATATGAAAATAAAGGACTTATCATAATTCCCCTTTGAAGCTGGTTTTATATACATAGGAGATATTTTTCAAGCAATCAATGCCAAATAATGCATTTGCAGGTAATATAGTTATCCTTAAAATAATGGTTAAGGGATA
Organism: Loris lydekkerianus; assembly: GCA_963574355.1. NCBI lineage: Eukaryota > Metazoa > Chordata > Mammalia > Primates > Lorisidae > Loris > Loris lydekkerianus. The sequence continues at coordinate 40,214 of CAUYPK010021526.1, forward strand.
GATTCGATGTCTAGAAAAATCGATTATCCATAAAGTTATATTAAATAGAAAATCAAGGCTTGGAAACTCCTGTAAAGAAAACTGTGTGGTAAGTTTCATGACAGGTAATGACAAACAGGGCACTGAACATGGGTCCACGTTCTGGTCTATTCTTCACTGACCAGTGATAAGCTTTATGTGCACTTCAGAGCCTTGCCATTCCTTTTCTGTCTGCCAAGGCTTACTCCACACCTCCAATTCACACATGTGCGGCTGATATTTGACAGGGCCCTTCATTTTTCCTTATATTACCTTTTTTAGATACATAAAAGAAGTTAATATATGCTTGTCTGATACCCTTTAAGAAGTTTCTACCAAAGAAAGATTCAAGAGAATAGAAAAAGCAGTTAGTGTGCATGTAATCTTGATTTCCATAAAGACTTATCTGTCAGTTACAGTCACTTCAGCTTTGGAGATTGCTCAGTGCCCTGAATGAAGACAACACTCCCCGGCATTTCCTTTCACTGCTTTTTCTAAAGAAAATTAGATTTTACAGAAAGCAAGCATTGAAATCATTTCAAAGTGAAATATTTCTGGAATGCCTTCATTTCCTGTAACCAGAGTTCTAATCTACATCTTACAGCTCACAAATTGACTTTGGTCAATTTATGTGACCTAAGCCTGGGTTTTCTCATCTGTAAAGAGGAAGAACACACTCTCCTTCATATGTACATACAATAAATATACTCTTTTTCATAAGTTGTAGGTACTAAATGAGACAGTAAATGATAAGACATATGTACTGTGGCTTCAGACCCATAGTATTAATAAATAAACAAAACCTTCTACCCAATTAGATTAGCATAGAAGAGAGAAAACATGACTTCTCAGCTGCCTTTGATAACTGTCATCATCTTTCACATTTTTTTTTTTTTTTTTTGAAACAGGGTCTTACTCTGTCACCCTAGGGAGAGTACCATGGAGTCATAGCTCACAGCAACCTCAAACTCTCCGGCTTGAGCAATTCTCTTACCTCAGCCTCCTGAGTAGCAGAAACTACAGGCATGTGCCACTATGCCAGGGTAGTTTTTCTATTTTTAGTGAAGATAGGTGGGGAGGGTGGTGCTGCGTCGCAATGCTGCTCAGGCTGGTCTCCAACTCCAGAGTGTAGGCAGTCCATCCGCCTTGGCCTCCCAGAGTGCTGAGATTATAGGCATGAATCACTGCACCTGGCCATCTTTCCCATTTTTAATCTTGGAAATTTTAGCAATTCCATAAATTATGAGAGTGTTCACCAATTTTAATGTTGCCAATCATCTCTCACTTAACAGAAGATTCCTTTTAATCATTTTCATCTCAACCATATATGATAGCAAAATAATAATTTATCAAAATGCCTATTGTTATCCCCAATGAATTTAGTGACACTCTCAAGCAATAAAATGCCAAATTTTTAGATAATATAGTTATCATTGGAGAATGTTTAAGGGATAATACTGAAGACTAGGAAATTTAATTATATTGAAATGGCTATTATATTTGTATCTGAGGATCTTATTAAGTTTCATAAATTTCAAAAGATTAAATAATAGTCATGCCCATGAAAACCTCAAAAGATACCAAAGTAAGAATTCTTTTTCCTTCTTTTTTTGTCTTCCTCCTAACAGCTTCCAAGAAGTGTTAACTCACTCTTTAATATCAGACTTACTCAAATAAATATGGATGTAGTGATCAAATATGGGAATCTGAAACTAGCTCCATTAAGGTCTTAGTTTCCCCATGTCCAATTAAGAGTTGTAATGAGGACTAAATTTGATCATGTTATTCTAAAACATGTTGCAAATCTAAAGCCTCACCCCAAACGCCCATATTTCATGAGCACTGGCTTCCTCCAACAACAAGAACTGTCCTTGTTGTTGCTATAAGGAAGTTAATGTTTTCTTTTTGCACTTGGGGAACACAGCCTCACCAACAAAAATGAAGACTGTAGCAACTTAATGAGACATTTTGGGCGAATTACTAAAGCTCCTTATGGGAGCTCAGTGGATCATAAGTAAGAAAATCTTTTCAGCACCCACCTGTAATTGACAGATGACAACCTTGCAGGAAAGACTGTCATCTCCACCCTAACATTGGGTTGATGTTAGTCCTACATAGCTGCTGTGAATAGATGTCTTTGTAACATTCTAGGTGAAAAGGGTGGTGTAGCTGATGGGAGGTGTTAAGAGGTGAGATGAAGAGAGTTGAGCTGCCAGGTACCAGGTGGGCAATTAGGAAAACAAGCCAAACTGTCAAGAAAGCAATGATTAAGACTTTATTCACTGGTTGTGAGAGCATAAACCAAGCCAGGAGGAAGGTGATGTCTCTTTTCCTGTTCCATTTTTCCCCACTGGACATTACTGGGTGGAGGGTATATGTATTGATAGTGATGGGAGACAAAGTCTCACTGCACAGGCACCCTGAACAAGAGGCTCCTGTCCTTGGATGGACCCAGGGGCCAGAGGGATGGAGATGGAGAAGGGCTAGAGGTGGAAAAATACTAACAGAGAGGAGAAAGCATCTACAAGACTCATCAGTGTGGAGGTCTGGTGGAAGTGCCTGTGTAGGGCTGAGGCTGAGGGTCCCTAGATAAGGAGGTCTCTGCACAGAGATGCTTGGGCTGGAATCCAGAGAGTGGCTGGCCTGGGATGCTGAGTCCTCATGTAACTCCCTGAAGCCTATACCAGGTCTGGGGTGGGAGGCAGCTTTCTCCCATGAGGTCTGCCAAGTGAAGCTTTAATGATTGCCTGAAAATCCCAGATAGGAGACTGGCCTGCAGCCAGGCCAATTAACGAGATTGTGTTTCCTCTACCTCCCTCCTGCCAATGTAAACACATCACTCTTCTAATTCTTGGTAAGAATGGACAGAGGTAAGCCCATGATTTAGAACAGGAACCAAATTAAAGTTGAAAGTCATGAGACACAAAACAAGAGTTGGGCAACAATCAACTATCAATGTTTTTAAAAGACAAAAACTTCAGTAAATTTAAAAAAAGATATTGCTACAGACAGGAACTTCAAGTAACTGAGTTAGAAAAACAAGTGTAGCAATAGTCATTTATTCATGAAAATTCAAATAACTTCTTATAGTTTTGCTAATACAGATATCATCACATATTTAATGAAGATGAAAATTAATTGAGAAAAGGGAAATTGATTAGCAAATACTTCAATCTTTTCTATTGACTTCTGTTGGAATTAGTTTATTAAAGTATAAACATAATAAAATGCAAAATGTAAAGCGATATAAGTAAGAAAATGGAATAGCTGACTAGTAAAACATACTATCTCTTCTGATTAAATTGTATTTATTATATAAAAATTACACTTTTCAAATAACTAAGAAAGGATAATCTGGTTTTTTTTTATTATTATTAAATCATAGTGGTGTACATTAATGCAATCATGGGGCACCATACACTGGTTTTATAGACCGTTTGACACATTTTCATCACACTGGTTAACATACCCTTCCTGTCATTTTCTTAGTTATTGTGTTAAGACATTTATATTCTACAACTACTAAGTTTCACATGTTCCCTTGTAAGATGCACCACAGGTGTAATCCCACAAATCACCCTCCCTCTGCCCATCACCCCCTTTCCCCCTATTCTTAGGTTATAACTGGGTTATAGCTTTCATGTGAAAGCCATAAATTAGTTTTATAGTAGGGCTGAGTACATTAGATACTTATTCTTCCATTCTTGAGATACTTTACTAAGAAGAATATGTTCCAGCTTCATCCATGTAAACATGAAAGAGGTAAAGTCTCCACTTTCTTTAAGGCTGCATAATATTCCATGGTGTACATATGCCACAATTTATTAGTGAGGCAGAATTTTATCTAAGCCCTTGTTTTATTCTAATCTGTCAGGGAGAGTGAAGGGGAGTAAATAGATTTCATCGTCTCAAACTTCTTTGCCAGCTATCATTATTTACCAAATAACGACTGTACATTATCAAATGGCCTTGAGTTGTTTTAATCAGCTAGGTATCATGCTGAGGATTTCATGTCTATTAACTCATTATTGCTCAAAGTAAGGTTAGGAGGCAGGAGCAAGGAATATGATAAAACAGTAAGATGAGGCTCAGAGAGATGAAATGAATTATTCAAAGCCATACAGCAAGGATAGGGAACTAGGCTGCCTGATTTCAGTGTTGGTGTTTTTACCATTCCACTCCATATCACTACCTGATGTTTTGTCATCACCATCTCCTCTCAGAATATGTGAAGTCAGACAGACAATATCAATAGGAGTCAGTCTCCTGTGGATCTGAGGATAGCATAAATTCACAGGCACTATATGTTGGAGGCATGAAGGACTGAGATATGGGTTTGGATATGGGGAACTTAATATAGCAACTGTATTGAACTCAATGCTCCTGATGATACTCATTGATTTTTTTAATAACACTTTAATTGAGATATAATTTACACACCATACATTTAACTTCTTTAAAGTGTACGATTAAGTGGGTTTTAATATTCATAGAGTTATGTAGCTCTTTTCCATTAGTCCTGTTTGGGGAAATTGATTCTTTCATATTTGTGAGATTAGTCAAACCTTGATGAATGGCATATTGTTTGGCAATTTCTGCTCCCAAAAGTCAAACCTTGAATATTCCACCAGCTTTTTCCAGCATTTATCTCTGTGGACGTCATCCACATGAACATTTAGGGCGGCTCCCTAAAATATGAACATTTCTTCACATTTCTTTTGTCAGCTATTTATCAGCCCTGCCCAGACCTTCCTACGGAAAATATATCTGTGAGGTACATGGAAGAGGCTCCACCCTACCCTCGTTACACCAAAGCATCTTCAGTAAAACTTTCAAAGACATTAAAGTTCATGTTCCAATCATTTCTTCTGCTTCCAACAGTGATTCTTAATCTGAGGTCATGTCCCTCTGGGGAGACAGTTGCATGAGGGACATGCAAATCTTCCTATGAACAAGGTGCTGTTTTTATTCAGAATAAATATATCTTACTACACATATTTAGTACTATTTCTCAAGCACACGTGAATGCTGATGAGATTAATAAAGCACAAAATCTTCTACACATGAGGCTGAATTTCTGGTAACTTTTTTCATTGTATGTGTATTTTCTCAGTCAGCAGATACTAGAAGGAGGACTATTTTCATGGGATAATCAGATAAAATTTTGATTGATAAGAGAAGTCATGTGGACTCAAGATGTTTTAGAACCACTGAATTAAATAAAGTCCCTTCTTCATAGGATACACGTTTTTCACTTGGGCATCAACTTATTAGCAGTCATTAACGTATTTTAATCTTAATTGGCTTGCTTCAGGGCCGGGCATTGACAATTACATCCTAAAAGCACAGTGAGGATCAAAAATGACTCAAGAATAGGCAGGAATGATTCCTGCATAGGCAGGAATGTCCAACCTGTAGCCCACAGGTCACATGCTGATTTTGTGAAGACTTTTTTTGCTTATCTGTAGTGTCAGATATGAAAAGTATGCATGGACTTTTTTTTTTTTTTTTTTTTTCACTAATCAGCTTTTGTTAGTGTTTGTGTATTTAATGTGTGGCCCAATACAATGCTTTTTCTTCAAATGTGGGGGAGAGAAAAAAATGTGTGGACATTCTTGGTAGTGGGTTAGAGAAATCAACCTTCAGGGTGCCATGTGTGCTTTGGGAAATTGTGTTTGCATTTATGATAGTGGTCCAACTTTGACAAATAGCTCATAGTTTGCTTGGTGCCACTCCAAAGAGCCAAATCCAAAATGTTCCTCAGCTTCTACTGGGGTTGGAAAACACTCAAGGGGAAACAAGAGGATGCTGAGCACCAGGGATGGGGGCTAAAAGGCAGAAGTAGGCAGCTAAATATATGACTAAGACAAAATTTGTCTACTTTTTGGTTTGAGGGAGAGGGCAAGGAGATAATTATGGTTACCCCAAAACTTCAGCAGACTGTAGTTTTGAGAAGACTACCTTAGACGTTCTTTTCTTTTGAGGTTCACCCTTCCCTTTGTTCTTTCTTAGAACCTCCTTCCCCTATACTTGCTTGCAAACTTTCCCTGTTTTATCTAACCCAGAATCCTACTTTCTATCCAAAGCCATTTGATCAGCTTGAGTTGACTGTGTTTTTCTGGAGAGGTTCCCTCTCCAAAGTTGCCAGAATGTCTCAATATTCTTGGAGCTTGTCCTCAGTTTCTGAAACTTGAGGGCATCCCATAGGCCGCAATTCTGACTTCAAATGCACGTTGACCTTTTCCTTTCACCCAAACATCCTCCTCCTTTTCCATTGCATTGCATCAGAGCCTTCTCAAGCCTGTTGTCTTCCTCCAGGCGTCCCCCTGCCTGTGGCTTGGGGTTAATATCTGGTCCTTTCCAATCCCATCCCATGTGATTATGCCTTTGTTTCAGATGCAGGAGAGTAATCATAGTCAGTTTGGGTCTCCACTAGCCAAAGCTAAAGGACTATTTGAGAAAACAATCAGCCAGTCTTTGCAGAAGGGGGTTTTCCATTGCCTGGCAACCAGCCGATTGCCTCAATTATCCTCTCTGCCTGTCTTGACCTCAAGGCCATAAGTGGCTACTTTCCCCTGCACTAACACAGCACGTGTACAATGATGGCTTCAGCTGCTTGAGAAGTGGCCATATCTCAACAGTTAACTCCAGAAGGCTGATTTTCTTTTCTTTTTTTTTTTAATTAAATCATAGCTGCATACATTGATATGATCAAGGGGCATCATACACTAGCTTCACAGACCATTTTCTTAGAATTGCAGAACAAAGGGCTCTGGTGAACTGGGCTGAAAGCTTTGTTTGCCTTTATTCAACCTCTGTGTCACTGCCACCTAGTGGGCCTATGGGGTTGAGGGTAGGGTAATAAGCGACAGGGTGCAGTCATTAAGCAGGTGCCCTGTTTCTAACAAATTTTAAAACAATATTGAAACCGACTAAATGTTGGTCAGACTTATATTATCACTATGTGCTGGTAATTCTAAACAGCATCTCTGATAAAATACTTCTCACTTTCTTATACCACTGTCCCCACTCCAGTGCCCTAAGTGGTTACTTGTTCCCTCTGGAGAGCCATGCATAAGCCTGACTTTTCGGATAATACTTCAGATTTATAACCTTGCCCTCCATCAAAATTTCCCTGTCTTATGTTCTAGTCCCTTAAAAGTCTACTCTTTATTTTCCTTGGTGGAATTTCTTTATAGGGGAAGTTTATGATGGGTACCCAACTCTCCCTACTAAGGGCACCTTTATTCTAACAGGAGTCACTTAAAGAATCAATGCTTTATAGTCTAATGATTTTTAAAACTCTTTTAAAGCAGTGAAACTCTGTTTTCAAAAAAAAATGGCATGGAACTCCAACTTCGTACTCTTGTTTAAGTCTCACCTTCATTGTTATCTCCTCTGGAAAATCTTCCTTGCCTCTCCATAATGAGGACAAGTCTCCATGACCTACACTGCCATAGTACCTTTTCATCCTGGCCATCACACTTGTAATTGCTCATTTCCTGTCTGTATTCCCTGGTAGACTGTAACCTCTGTGTAGGCAGATACTACATTTATCTTGTCCACTGTTGGAATCTCAGAGCTAAGTATAGTACCTAGCCCACTGAAAGTATTCCATAAAGAGCTGATGATTGAACACAAGCCTTCCTGTTACTATAGCCTATAAGTAAATCGACATTGGAAATAGGCATGCCACATGTCATATTGTGGGCTTTCATTTAAGTTATGGTCACAAAACACTCCAGACCATTTTTTTCAGTGTTTAACCAGGTTTTCCCACTGGTCATCATATGATTACATTTTTTTTTTTTTTTTTTTCATTTTTGGCCAGGACGGCGCTTAAAACTGCCACCCCCAGTATATGGGGCCGGCGCCCTACTCCTTTTGCCCCAGGCGCGGCCCATCAGATTAAATTTTTAAATTAAAATT
>CAUYPK010021529.1:0-12992 GCA_963574355.1 Loris lydekkerianus
AATTATAGGATTGAATGGCAGATCTATTTTTAGATCTCTAAAGTGTTCTCCATATATCTTTTCAAAAGGAATGTATTAATTTGCATTCCCACCAGCAGTGTAGAAGTGTTCCCTTCTCTCCACATCCACGCCAACATCTCTGGTCTTGGGATTTTGTGATATAGGCTAATCTTACTGGAGTTAGATGATATTTCAAAGTAGTTTTGATTTGCATTTGTTTGATGATTAAGGATGATGAGCATTTTTTCATGTGCTTTTTGGGTGATTTTCCTGTCATCTTCAAAGAAATTTCTGTTCAAGTATCTTGCCAATAAAGAAATGGGGTTGTTTGTTAATTTGAGTTATCTGTGTAGATACAAATTTTGTTGCATGGGTAGCTTTTATAATGCTTTAGTCTGGGCTGTAAGTGTGCCCATTACCCACATAGTATTTATTGTACCTGTTAGGTTTTACCCCTCTCTTTCTTCCCTCTCCCACTCTTGATTTATAACAATTTTTAATTTCTTCTGTTCTCATATATGCCCATCGATCAGGTACAAATTATCAGAGAGTACATGTAGTGTTTTGTTTTCTGTTCTTGAGATATTTCACTTAGGAAAATGGTCTCCAGTTCCATCCAAAATGCTGTAAAAGATAATAATTTGTTCCTTTTCATAAATGAATATTACTCCTTGCTATATATTATATATAGCATGTTTTCTTAATCTGTTCATGAATTGAAAGTCTTTGGACATATACTTCATTCATATCAAACTCCACTACATATGTGTTTATATGAATCTATGTATTATACATGTTTGTGTGCAACAATAATTTACCTTTTTTGAATATTTGATATTTATTGTGAATTTTATATGCTCCTTAAATTATGAAGACATTTAATACTCATTAAATCTCCAAGACAAAGGTAATACAATTATACCACTTTTATAGATAATGAAAACAAGGCACAACAATGTTAAGTGACTTGCCTAAGGTCATACATCAAGGAAGTGCTATAGCCTGAATTGAAAAAAACAGACTATCTTGCTGTAGAACAGCAGTTCTCAATATGTGGGCCACGACCCACAGGAACTGTATTAAAGGGCTGTGGCATGAGGAAGGTTGAGAACAACTGATGTAGAGTTATTGTGCTGAACTACTATGTAATTCTGTCTCCCATAAGTATATAATATGTATATATCATATATATTGAAAGTGAATCTGAAGTGAATGACAAAGCATCAAATGCAGCCTCCATTTCAGGATAATATCAAGTTTAATTGGCTAGATCCAGTAGATCCAGGTCTTTCCAGTTGTTTAGTTTATTCTTCAAACACCAGTTTCCGGTAATCTTAGCTATACACTGCTTGATTTAACTTTTGAGACATTGCTGCTTGTACTTCCACAGGTTACAAGAATGGAGACACATCTAGATTTTAAAATAAAAATGACTTTGAATTTCTTACTTACGGTATTGTGTTGTCTTTGTCCTTCCCATATGAATTATCTTAAAATTGTGAACTTACTTCATATTTATATTTATTATGAAAATAACTATATGCTTAATTATAGAATAGAGAACCCTTGGCCTTATAGAAACTGTTTCTTCATCTGACTCAATAGGTCTGCTTGGACTCTGGCCTATGCTTCATTAATCATATTAGCTTGAGATATAATACCAACTTAGGAGGATTCTGTAACCGTCCATATTTTATCACTAATTTAGTGAAAATATGTGGATAGTTACTGCTATTGGTCTAATTTTATATCCCTGAAAGATGTTGAAGTTCTAACCCTGAATAACTGTGAATGCAATTTTATTTGGAAATAGAGTATTTCAGGTAAGCAGGTTAGGATAAGGTTATTAGGGTATGTCCTAATGTAATATAAATGTATCCTTATAAAAAAGGGAAATTTAGACACAAAGACAGACAGACACACAGGGATACCATGGACATGTGACCATGAAGGAAGAGATCAGGGTGATACATACCCAAATCAAAGAACAGAAGATTGACAGCATACCTGTGGATACTAGGAGAAAAGTATACAACCAATTCTCATTTAAAGCCCTTAGAAAAAATAAATATTGCCGATATCTTTACCTTGGGCTTTTAATCTTCGATCTTTGAGGAAATGAATTTTTATTGTTAAGTCACTCAGTTTGTTATACTTTGTTATAACAGCCCTAGAAAACTAATTAAAATACCTAAACTTCTCACATTCATGATTGACCTTGACACTACTTACACATAAATACAGTAATACAAGATGATTGCAAAGGTTTATGACTACATGTTTATCCTGTGAAATACATTATAAATCATGATAGTGAAATGTGAGCAATTTCCTATGTTCCTCATTTGCTGAGATAGGTCAATATGGAAATGCATTCATGATAAGCCTCACTCAAGTCTGTTGTCCTCTGTTGCTTTTGTAAAAAGAAAGATCAATTATAAAGTATTGGAAACATGACAGCCCTATAATCTGAAGTCATATTTCCAGGCACATCTCACTGAACAGCAACACCAAGGTACTTGTTTGTTGGTTCAGGCAGCAAGAGTTGTTGGAATGCTTATATGGGTGGAGATGTTCTCAAATATGTTCATATCTGTCAAACTGCTTAAGGATTGTCCATTTTTTCTTTTCATTAATTTTTTCCCTATTTTATTATCTCATAAGTAAGAATAAAATCTTTATTAGTCCATTCAGGGATCTTAATATGGGCACACCTAAGAGCTGAACTCTTACTTGAACTGTTCTCACTAAAAATTGGGGCCACCAAAATTATTATTGTACATAAATATGTAGAATGCATAGATTCATATAGACACACATATAGTAGAGCCTTGATATTCCCAAATATATGTCCAAAGACTTTCACATACACCAAATTGTAAACCGTTACATTATATACGCTCTCTTATAAACTGTTACTAATTAAAACTTCGGACATTTTATAATTCCATAACAACAGGGCATGTGAGCATCGTCAGTGAGTGATATCTTCTTGTTTTGATTATGTGGTAGTTTCTACATTTTTCAATCCATAGCCTTCACCTTTGATTTGATATGAGTTACTATGAAAATTGACTTCTTCAGGAACCCTGGCTTTGGTCCTTGACTACACTTTTAGTAATGTCCATACTGAGTTTAACTTTTGTCCTCCACACTGTCTCCAGTGTGATTCTTCTAAATCTGACATTTATTTTTCTATATTAAAGCCTTCTGTGGATGACTGCCTGAATAATTAAGTCCAGCCCCTTTCAAATAATATTATACAGAGCTCTTCAAAATATGATCTCTGCCTGTCTCTCCTATTGCAGGTCTTGATTAATATCTATAACACGGCTCCTCACTGGAGGGGGAAATAATAGGCAAGATATGAGTTTTTCCAGAGAAGCCATTAAATATGTACTTGTTAAATTCAATTAAATAGTAAAGTGCATTGGGCTGTGCCAAGATATAGGGAGAGTGATGGGCTGAAGGCATAGTCTAGAATCTAAGTGGGACATCACAGCAGGACAGCAGAAGCACCTTGAGTATGGTGACAGGGCACTAGTAAGAGGAATGAAATGGACATACAGAGAAACTTTGCACAATTTGCAGCTCTACTTGCTAAGCACACTTGTCTACCTGTGAAATATGTGCCTAAGAAGTAGTCTGACTAGGGAAAACTGTTTTGGAAGATCTATTATTTGACTCTTGCCATGGCAGTGAACAAATGAATATTTGGTTAATCTATGGACAACTTCCTTTTGCACATCCATACCTGAAACATTACACAGTCCTGCTAAGGCCTTAGGCAATAGGATCTGTGCATCTGTAAAGTCAGAATCAAACACTAAGCTATACCTTGTTATTTTGAGTGAACTAAAACACAGTAATTCATTTCCATTATGGATTGGGCATGCTGAGGAGAGGAACTGATCCATTACTGAAATCTGCTGTCTGTTCTCAAGTAAGCCTGCTGAGCCTAGGGTCAGTCTGACACTTCACTATAGGAAAGCCAAGGGTTGGAGGATCATCCCTAGGAGTCAGAAGTTGGCCAGGCTAGTTTGCATTGCATTTTTGGCAGCTGAAAGTGTGCTTTAACTAAATGGCTTCTGTCAAAGCCCTCTGTGGTAATGGGTATTAAGGTAAATGTATGGTTTGATGATTGGGAAGCTTCATAAGAACTGAATAGATATAGAAGGTTTGCCTTTCAAAAACATAGAAATCGAGATTTAGGTACATGTTTGGTCTTCCATGTAAATGGATCTATAAGGGCTACAAACAGATTCTCCTGGGATATGAAGGGTAGAGTTCATTTCTTGTTTTTAAATGCTTGGGAAGATATTTTAACAGAGCCAATTCAAGAGTCCAGTCTTCCCTTCTTTCCAAATAGTTATCCTCTGTTAAACCTTCTCAGCTTTAAACTTGGTTTGTTTTTTGTTTTTTGCTTTTTTGTTTTTTTTTATCAGTCCACTCAGACCTAATAAATTCACATTGTACTAAACATTTGGACATTTTGTTTGTGTGGTTATTGTTCTAATGTTGGATGTGCATGTGCCTGTGATGGTCTGAGAAAGGACAAATATATGCTTTTTCATAGCATATATAACAAACATTTCAACCAAAGGTCCTGCATGTTGAGGCTTGTACAGTAAATGGAACAAGCCTCAACATGCAGGACCTTTGGTTGCTTTATTTTCTTTGATATTTTCCTACTTCCCATGCTTCTTCTGGGTCTATTATGTATAGTTTGCTATAACTAATTTTCTCCACCAGATTGTGTTGGATGAACTAATTAGAAAATCCATTCTTGAAATTATAACATAGAGGCAAGGTAAAACAAAAGAAAGAGGGAAATAATGAGTTCTGAGTTTTAACTCTGGATATGTCACAATTTCCCATAATGACTTGGGGCAAGTCTTTTTCTTTCTCTGACCTCAGATTATGAATAAAAAAACCAAAGATTAGACAGTATAATCCATAAGACACTTCCAGTTTAATGTTCTGAACACTATCATGACTATTCTTTGTTACAGGATATAAAAAATAGGACTTGGGAAGAAACTTGCTTCAATAAGTAAGGTTCTTACACTTAAATAGCTTAGGCTAGGTACTATTTATTGAGAACCTGTTACATACAAAGTATGATTTCAGGCCTCTTCCATGTATTATCTAATTTAATCCTAAAAACAAGTTGAGGATGGTACAATTATTTCCTCCACTTTCAGGGAAGAGTTTATGTACTTTACTGTTGCATGGATAAAAAGTTCAGGGCCAGTAGGCAAATCATTTTCTGTTCAACTCAAATGCCAACATTCTTAACCACTGCTCTATGCCACCTGACATATATGTCCTATATTAAAAATATAGGACAGACACAGGCAAACAAACATATACACATTTACATATACTCACACAAAAGGACCTGATGGGCTGCAGTGATCTGTGAGTATATAAACATTAACCTATTTCCAAAGAATTTATCTGTGATCTAGGCCTGCTCAGGTCTAATGTCAAAACTGTTCCAACACTTTAAAGTAGCTGGATGGGATATTGAGAAGCAGCATGAAAGATGAAGAGTTTTAACCAAGGATACAAGAACAGCACTGCAGGAGATCCTACATCTGTGCAAGGAAAAAAAAAATACAATAATCAGGCAGTGACATAAGTCAAGTCAGAGGAAAAGGAGGAAAAAGCCAGTAGGTAGGGGTAGGGCTCAGAATAACTTTTTCCTGATTTCCTGTCTAGATTGGCTTTGTATATCCCTTTACTACTTGTACCTCCCAGCCCTGAAGTCCAATTAATTCTGCTATAACATAAATAAGAATTTCATATCTTCTTGATCATTTAATGATGAGATACTGATTATATATGAATCATGAAGAATGTCTGTGTCTAAGCCATTGAATTAAAACAGAGGCACTAATTTAAGAAGACTGTTTCTAATTTAACATTTCCCTCTCCCTGAGATTGTGTGAGGAATTGCCCAACACGTTGGTCAAGCAAGGGTTCATCCCTAGCACTAAGGGCATGTACTACAAAGTCCCTCCCATCCCAACTCTGCATGGAAAAATAGACCTTTTATTAAACTATTCATTTTTTTCAGAATGAGAAAGAATCCCAGCATTCTTAATGGGGAGAAGCATTCCTGGAAGGCTAGAACATGGTACAGAGGGAAAGAAATCTCATGGGCCATTTAAGTTATGCTTTAAGGCAAGCGTTTGGTGAAGCCAAACTCTTAGTTGAAAGAGTTCCTGGGGTAAAAAGCAATGACCTGGGTAAGATCAACTATTATGTTTTGATCTTGAACTATGAGAGAGTGGCTTAGGGGCATGGTAGTGAATTTGGAAGAAATCCTTATAGAAGATTAGAATATGAAGGAGACTAAAATAAGTTCTGTGGAAGAAACTCTACCAAGAGGTTGTTTCTTTGCCTTGCTGGAGTATAGTCTCTATATGAAGCTTATCCTCACTTCATATGACTTCAGGTCTTCTATGCCCTGTGTTATTTAGCAACATAGAACATTTTTTGAGATCATTTTTCTTACTTGGAAGGCCCAATTAAACTGAGTTGTTAAGGGGATGGAGTAAGGAAAGTATAAGCTTTCAAAAGAGAAAGCAAAGAAATTAGAGCCTTACCAAATGCTCTCTGATTCCATATAGGACAGTACCAACAAGAGGGCAAAAAAGGCTTCATTTTTGAAAATGAACGATTAAGAATCTTTCTGAGAATCCCAAAATGAGTGATTAGGAAGAATTTTAAGAAAATAGAAGTCTTACTTATTATCCTCCACATCTCCTCGTGTGAATAATGTTATCTTTTGACTGCTTTCTTGTGACTTGTTCACTTTGTGGATTAGCTGCTGCCAATGTAGAATGCCCCAAATCTATCATTCTCAATCTCTTGACACAATGATTCTCATTAACAAATGAACTAATTTTATTATTAATGCAAGCAAAATCCCGGAAGATAAAGATGCAGCAAAGAAAATATATGTAACAATATTATAAATTCCAAAGACAAATATGAACAAATTGATATAATTAGTCTTTAGAATTTTTGTGACTCTCCTGTAAAACACACAAAAAGGCAATTATTGTTTGCCATGCAGGATGGCGCTCATCAGATGAACAATAAATCATTGAATTGCATTGCAAATACTGAGGCCTTAACTAATGTGATGATTTTTAAGGCAAATAGGGTATATTGTCCCATTAGCCTCTGAAAAGCAATAAAGAACTTTTAATTACAATAGCTGCATGCTAGGAGGCTCTTTATTTCATCTTTTACACACACAGGAAGATAAGTATTTAAAGGTATCTTGAAAAAAAAAGTAGTTTTAACCTTGTGGTCCTGTGAGTAACCTGAGAAACATGTCTCAGAAAGTACAGTCTTATGTTATTCAAGGTACAGAAGTGATTATACAACAGTGAGCTTCTGGGTGCCACCTAGTTGAAGCAGAATTGTGGGATTTGATCTGGAGTTTATTTCTTCTTACGGGGGCAGGGTGGAGAATTGAAGCTTTTATTTCTCAGCTTTATTAGTGAAGTAAACTTGTAGTAGGACCTCAAGATTTGTTGGGGATCCCTGTCATTCTAAAATAATCTCTTTCTAGAAAATCAAAGGCAAGGTAAAGTCTTTTCCCAGTCAAGACTAAAGTGAAATCCAGGGATCACAGGCACCACCTGTAATTGTGGGATTAGATTCACATCCTTTGGCTTTTGTTTAGATTTAAATCTCATCTTGGGAAAAGATCAAATCAACCTATTGTAATGCCTTTTCTAGGCTCTGTTTCTTTACATATTGTTTCCTTGATACTCACAAGAAGTCAGAGACAGAAAGAATTATGATATTAAAATTTTGCTTATGCTTTACAGTTTTCAAATCATTTTAACTTTTAATTCTTTCTTATTTAGCATATATCAAGACCCCATCATGTTTTAGGTATATGCTTGCACATACATTACATAATTCAATTATCTCATCAATCCATGTGGTAGATCTAAGTATCCTCATTGTATAGATGAATTAACTGATACTCAAAAATTTAAATAAGTTGGAAAAGACCCTGAGGCTTGTAAATTGTGGAATCTTTATTTTATCTATGTTTTTCTGATTCCATAATGTGTGCCCCTTCCCCTCATGGTCATACCCATTTCTATAGTGGGTGATAATAATTCTAAGGAACAAAGAGTGACATAGCCTAAGATGTTTATGTTGTTTTTCTCTCTGCCTTAACCGCTCACCTCATTTGCCCTGCCATTTCATGCCTTAGCTTATTTAGAACTGGGTTCACTAATCTTTCCACCTACAGGTTTAGCTCTGACCTAAATACCATATAGGAAATACTTAAGCCACTAACAGACAATTATTATATTTTCATCTGATTCCAACACTGATAGATTGGTAGTAACTACTCAGAATTGTTTTTGAGAAGGCTTATGTGGTGGCATCCAGGAATAGGTGATGTGACCAATTAGCAGACATAGGAGTGCAGCCAGAATCTCTCTCTCTCTTTGCTGGATCCTTGGCGTCAGAGATTTGAAGAATGAATCTGTGAACCACCAGGAATAAATGACAAGTTAGAATGTATTTTCTAGTTTGTTTTTTTTTATTAAGTCATGTAATTTTAAATTTTTTTCTTTCTTTCTTTCTTTTTTTTTTTTTTTGTCTTATAACATTATTTTATTTTCTTCTATATAGACATCTTCCCTAAGTAATGTTGCTAGAACAACTTGAGTATGGGGTTTTTTGGTTCAAGGTAAACATATTAAAACAAAACAAAATAAAACAAAACAAACTAGCTTATCTCTGTTGTACAGAGTTGTTATATAACAATTATTTATAGGCTGTATGTTGCAGAAATCAGGTAGCTACAATGTAATCCTCCTGAAGAAACATGAAGCCTATGTTATAGAAAGAAAACATATAACTAAAATAATTAAAATATCTTCTGATCATAATGCTTGAGACCATGAAAGGAATGTTTAGTTTTCTCCACAAAGAGACACCAAGATTTTTTCATAATCTCCCTTGGTTTCATGCATGATGGCTTGGCAAAGAGAGACTCCATACATCTTCTGATAGAATGCTTTGATATCATTCATGTCAATTTCAGAACGGGAAATCATAATCCTTACCAATTCCTTATGACAAGTTCCAATACTCTTCATGGCATAATGAAGCTTCTCTGCAAAGAAAGCTGGTTTGCTGGTAGCACACTTCACGATGGCTGTGAGGCATTTATCAATGTCACCTTTCATCTTCAGGTCCAGAGCTTTGTTCATGTCATGCTTACTGTACTTGGTATATTTCTGAAACACTCTGTGAAGAAGGGGATAGCTCCTTGTGGTAAGAACGGTAATGAACACGCTGGCATCTGGCCCCTTTCTTTTTTCTTCAGAGCAGAATCTCTGTTTAGTTATCTGGAAGAGGATAGAAACACAGACACTTCTTTAAAAATGGCAATGGTATCAGAATTCCTCAAGTAGGCCTGGTTTATTGAAAATGAAGAGCAACAGTACATTAATACTATGAAATCATCCAAAGGTGCTCCTGGGTCTGCGGTGAGCCCCTATCCTTCCTTTGATCCATCTGCAGATGTTGCTGCCATCCACCAAGCCCGGACTAAAGGTGTAGATGAAGGGACCATCATTAACATACTAACTAAGAGAACCAAGGCTCAGCGTCAACAGATCAAAGCTGCATATCTCCAGGAGAAGGGAAAGCCCCTGGATGAAGCACTGAAGAAGGCCCTTACAGGCCACCCGGAGGAGGTTGCTTTAGCACTGCTAAAAACTCGAGCACAGTTTGATGCTGATGAACTCCGTGCTGCCATGAAGGGCCTTGGAACTGATGAAGACACTCTGATTGAAATATTAACATCAAGAAGTAACAAAGAAATCAGAAAAATTAACAGAGTCTACAGAGACGAACTGAAAAGAGATCTGGCCAAAGATATAACCTCAGACACATCTGGAGAATTCCGGAAGGCTTTGCTTTCTCTTGCTAAGGGTGACCGAAGTGAGGATTTTGGTGTGAATGAAGACTTGGCTGATATGGATGCCAGGGCCTTGTATGAAGGAGGAGAAAAAAAAAAAATTATTTCTTTTTGGGGATTCATTGAGGGTACAAGAAACCAGATTATACTGATTGCATTTGTTAGATAAAGTCCCTCTAATGATTGTATCTTTCCCCCAAAAGGTGTGTCACACACTGAAACACCCAACCTCCTCCCTTCTTCCTTCTCCCTGCTGTTTCTTCTCTCACTGCCTCCCTGATTCCCTCTCTCTGCTCTTCCTTTCCTCCACCCCACCTCCTTCTCTCTCTATCTGATCTCCCCTTCCCCCACCCCACCATGTACTAGGTCATTAATTGTCCTTATATCAAATTTGAGTACATAAGATTCATGCTTCTCCGTTCTTGTGATGCTTTACTAAGAATAATGTGTCCCACTTCCATCCAGGTTAATACAAAGAATGTAAAGTCTCCATCTTTTAAATAGCCGAATAGTATTAATAATAGTATTCATGTTATACATATACCACAGCTTGTTAATCCATTCCTGGGTTGGTGGGCATTTAGGCTGTTTCCTCATTTTGGCAATTGTAAATTGAGCTGCAATAAACAGTGTAGTGCAAGTGTCCTTATGGTAAAAGGATTTTTTTCCATCTGGGTAGACGCCCAGTAATGAGATTGTAGGATCAAATGGGAGGTCTAGCTTGAGTTCTTCGATGATTCTCTGTATTTCCTTCCAAAAAGGTTGTATAAGTTTTCAGTACTGCCAGCAGTGTAAATATGTTCCCTTCTCCCCACATCCATGCCAGCATCTACAGTTTTGAGATTTTGTGATGTGTGCCACTGTTGCTGGGGTTAGATAATATCTTAGGGTGGTTTTCATTTGCATTTCTCTAATAATCAGGGATGATGAGCATTTTTTCATATGTTTGCTAGTCATTCATCTGTGTTCTTTAGAGAAGGTTTCATTTATCTCTCTTATCCATTGATATATGGGATTGTTGGCTTTTTTCATGTAGATTAATTTAAGTTCTCTATAGACCCTAGCTATCAAGCTTTGGTCTGATTCAAAATATGCAAATATCTTTTCCCATTGTGTGGGTTGTCTATTTGCTTTGGTTGTTGTCTCCATAGCTGTACAAAAACTTTTCAGTTTCATTAAGTCCCATTTGTTTATTTTTATTGTTGTTGCAATTGTCATGGAAGTCTTCTTCATAAAGTCTTTCCCCAGGCTGATATTGTCAAGTGTTTTTCCTATGCTTTATTTAAGGATTTTTATCATTTCATGCCTTAAATTTAGTTTCTTTAAGCATTTTGAATCAAGTTTTGTGCGTGAAGAAAGGTGCAGGTCTAGTTCAGTCTTTTATATATGGATATCCAGTACTCCCAGCACCATTTATTCAATAGGGATTCTTTCCCCCAGTGTATATTCTTATTTGGTTTATCAAAGATTAGGTGGCTTTAAGATGCTAGTTTAATTTCCTGGTTTTCTACTCAATTACAAATGTCTACATCTCTATTTTTATTCAAGTACCATGCTGTTTTGACCATGATGACCTTGTACTACAGCCTAAAGTCTAGTATGTGGATGCCCCCAGCTTTTTTTTTTTTTTCCTATCACTAAGAACTGCTTTAGTTTTATGGATTTTTTTTCTGGTTCCATACAAAACAAACAATTATGTTTTCCAGGTCTTGAAAGTATGACCTTGGTATTTTAATAGTGATGGCATTGAATCTGTAGATTGTTTTGGGAAGTGTAGACATTTTAACAATGTTGACTTTTCCCAGCCATGAGCATGGTATGCTCTGCCATTTGTTAATGTTTTCTGCTATTTCTTTTCTTAGGGTTTCATAATTTTCTTTAATGAGATTCTTCACCTCTTTTGTTAGGTATATTCCTAGGTATTTTATTTTCTTTGAAGTTATGGTGAAGGGAGTTGTGTCCTTAATTAGCCTCTCATCTTGACTGTTATTGGCATATACAAAGGATATTGACTTGCGAAAGAAATGGATAAATATTTGGAATCACACCCTCTCTCTAGACTTAGCCAGGAAGAAATAGATCTCCTTAACAGACCAATTTGAAGCACTGAGATCAAAAAACAATAAAAAAATCTCCCAACAACAACAACAACAACAAAAAATGCCCTGGTCCAGATGGCTTCACACCAGAATTCTATCAAACCTTCAAAGAAGAGCTTATTCTCATATTGCAGAAACTGTTCCTAAAAATTGAGGAAGGAATCTTCCCCAACATGTTCTACGAAGCAAACATCACTCTGATACCAGAATCAGGAAAAGACCCAATTAAAAAGGAGAACTTCAGACCAATTTCACTAATGAATATAGATGCAAAAATTCTCAACAAAATCCTAGCCAATAGATTACAGTTTCTTATCAAAAATGTCATACATCATGATCAAATAGGTTTTCATCCCAGGAATGAAAGGCTGGTTTAACATACGTAAGTCAATAATTGTTATTCACCATATCAACAGAAGTAAAAACAAAGACCATATTATCCTCTCAATAGATGCAGAAAAAGCATTTGACAAAATCCAGCATTCTTTTCTAATTAGAACACTGAAGAGTATAGATATAGGTGGCACATTTCTTAAACTGATTGAAGCTATCTATGACAAACCCACAGCTAATATTTTACTGAATGGAATAAAATGGAATGCTTTTACACACAGACTGGAACCATACAAGGTTGTTCTCTTTCACCAATATTATTCAACATAGCTCTGGAAGTTATAGTTAGGCAAGAGAAGGAAATAAAGGGCATCCAAATGGGAGCAGAAGAGCTCAAACTCTCCCTCTTTGCTGATGATATGATCTTATACTTAGAGAACCCCAAAGACTCAACCACAAGACTCCTGGAAGTCATCAAAAAGTTACAATCTATTAATAGATTTCTAGAAAGATAAGACGTCTGACACATGAGAGTGGGATCCTGAGTTGGTGGACCATGTTGAATTTTATATATTGCTTTTCTT
>CAUYPK010021532.1:0-12579 GCA_963574355.1 Loris lydekkerianus
ATTCTCAAGAATTTGGAAAAAGCCCAACCGCCAGTAATTGGGATTTTTACATGGAGGCCTTTCAAAAATGTGTCCCCCCCCCCCCAAAAAAAAAAAAAAAAAAAAATCCCGAGATTCCTCATTCAATCTATTCTTGGAAGATATTTGGAAATTAAAGAGGAACAAGAAATGTTTTTGACAAAATTTCCTTGGAAAGATTTGTTGCAGCTAAAGGCCTTTGCATTGTTCCTTGTATCTAGCTTGACTGAGAGGAGTTTCAGGGAACTACTGCAGAAGGTTTAACTTGGAATGAAGTGGGGGATTTTGATTATTAAGAGACTGTCTTTGTAATCAAAAATTACTGAAGCTATGGGACTGCTTTGACATTTCCATCAGAGGCACAGAAATACAGAAATGGCTGGCCAGCCACACTGGGTTTTAGGGACGGAAGAAGGGAAAAACAATGCTTTATATTGCACCCCACTGAGTTCTGCTCTTTCCATGTAATCATTACACAAAGTAACCTTTTGTAAAGTCAATAAACCTGATCATTTAACAGACTGCAAAGACTAACTAATGCCTGTACATTAACCCATCTCAATGATTAACCTTCCACACAAAAGAAATTAAAAAGTCTCCTTGCCTTTGGTGAAAAATGTTATCCTGGATAGAAAGATGACAACTTTCTGTTGTTGGTGGTGGTGGTTTTTCACAGCATCTGGTGTCTGTTTTTTCTCCCATGACTTCTGAATATAACAGAAGACTCAGCTTGGAGGACATATCCAATCATGGCCTTATAAAAAGCCCTGTTCCATTCAGTGCTATTACCTTACAGGTCATGCATATATCAAAGGGTAAAAATGATTTTAACTTAGAGAATAGCCAGGGAACAGAAGGAAAAGAATCACCTTAGTGTCCACGCAAACATATTGAGTGCAAAGGTCTGTGTTGACTTATGGCTGCAGCTTTTACATCTAAAAGAGCCATTAGCATAATTGGCTTTTGTATCAGATGGAGGCCATTAGCCCTAAATTCTTTGCTGAGGACTAAAATGTCTAACTAATATCCCTTTTATTCTACATTACCTTTCACTTGCTCACATAAATTATCTTCCTCTTTCCTAAACCTAAGGGAAAAAAAAATCTTTCTCCATATGGAAACTCTGTTGTGTGAATTCTATCTGTGGCTGAATAATCTACCAAAGAGAAATTGATTTCCTCTAACAAACATTGCTTTTCCTACACACCAAAGAGCAGCAGAGACTCATCAGCCGTCTCAACAAGAGCTGTCCGCCAACCTTATTTCAGTTGGAGGTTACACTTTTCGTTCCAGCAGTAACTGGAGATTAGCACCGGCACAGCTGGGGATCGCTGATTAGTCCGAGGAGTCCGGTCTACTCAGTCAATCATCCACCCACCTGCAGCAGGTGGGAGCCCAGCACAGCGAGGGTAACGTGAAGCAGAGACCTGCAGAAGAAGGCTGGCCATCTGTTTGCAGACACCATACCTGGACTGTGCAATAAACTGGGCAGGAAAGCCGCCTCTTCCCTCAGTGGGAAATTCACCTCTCCCGTGCCTGGGAGCTGATGTCTCCACCCCATACTCAAGCCCATTTTATTCTCAGCAATAGCCTCGTACACGTATTTAGAGGCGGCAGGATCCTGTATGTTTGGCACTACAAATTAACGAAAACTCTGTAAAAAATGAAAAGGGCTTCATTTGATGAGAAGCTGGGTTTTAGGTCCCAGTTCAGACGCTTGCATGCGCTGCCACCTGCTGGCCCATGTATAAAATG
Source organism: Loris lydekkerianus (assembly GCA_963574355.1). NCBI lineage: Eukaryota > Metazoa > Chordata > Mammalia > Primates > Lorisidae > Loris > Loris lydekkerianus. The sequence continues at coordinate 1,774 of CAUYPK010021532.1, forward strand.
TTTACAATTCCTGCACACACTCGCTGACATTTTCATTGTTGGATTATATGAAGTTGGATTTTTTTTTTTTAATTGCAAGTTAAAAGAACATACTCAATTCATTGCTTGAAATGAATCTTTTTGAAAGAAATGTTTTATGTCACAAGAGATTTAGATTTAGAGAAAAGTTATGAACTTAAGTACAGAGGATTCCCACATACCCACACTCCGTTCCCCCCAGGGTTAACATCTCACATTAATGTGGTACATTTGTCACACTACTTAACCGCCATGGATAATATTATTATGAATTAAAGTAGAATGTTATGTTTCAAGACAGCAAATACTGCTAACTTTGGTTTATCCAGACAAGTATGGGTACCAACCGCAGGTAGAGGATGAAAGAGCTGACATTCCTACCTGACACTATCCGTACATGAGCTGGTGTGATCTCACACGCACCTGTAAATAGGTAGGACTATCTTGCTATACCCATTTATCAGGAAAATAAAGCTAATAGAGAGGCTGGCTTTCACCTTGACAGCTGAGTGGCCGTGAGCAAGTTTTATTCATAGAACTCTTAACAAACACGTCGTAAGGCTTTAATCAATGAACACACAACATGGGCAACAATTAGCAGAGTCTATGGCACACAGTAAACATAAATTCATCCCTAGGTCTCTCTGAGCCCATCTCGGCCACAGTCTACTCCTTAAGCCACTATAATATACCAACTATAATATAGTAAGAGGAGCTCTTAAGACAGCAGAGAACAGCTTCTGTAAACGATTATGGTTTCTACTCTCCGGTATTAGGCCCCTATTTCTTTGTATTCCCACTGTCACCCCACTTCCTTCCCCATAAAATTTATACATGTACCACAGCTATGCTGATGTCTGTTTATACACTATGGTCCTTTGGAGGGCCACAAACCATTGTAACGTGTAAGGATTTTTTTGCCCTACAAGGACCAATTTTTTGCCCCTTAGGGCTGATATCATCCCCATTGGGAATGCTCTAGGCTTTCCAATGCATTCACCTTTCCTGTTAATAACCATGAATGTGTTTTTAGTCAGTCATATCCACCAAGTAAAAACATACATATCTGGAGCTTCCTGGAATATCCAATTCTGAAACTCACATGTACTTTCAGTCTGCCCTGTTCTCACATCCCTCTGAAATCACCTTCATTCTTCACATAACACCTGTATATTTGCCCTCAACTATTTTAGTCTCCATTATGCTCCATTTTTTATCCCCCACCAAAATCCTCTTTATACTCATCACTAAAACCTTAATAGTCAGATGTCAAATACTCTCTCCCAGTCTTGCAGTCAGTCAACTAGGGGTCTGGATTCTTTCCCCTTCACCTACTGGATATCTATAGCCTCTATGTAATAAAACAATCTCTCAGAAACTTTTTTTTTTACTATCTGCAAGGCACTCATAAAATGTTAAGAGTGATAAAATAAGAATGCCAACTCCCTGTCCCAGATTCTAGCATACAAAGTGTAAGGATGTGATTTACGCATCTATCTATCCCCTGCCATCACTCCACTGAGTTTGCTCCTTTTAAGTTTATTGCGCAATTCACTGCACAGCTCATGCCAATGACTTGGCCATTAAATGATTTCATGGGAAAGAACCAAAGGTTGGGATTTTTGACAATGGAAAATGGCAATAAGTGCTACAAAGAAAAATAAAGAAGAGAGTTATTACAGGGAAGAAAGCTAATTTGTGCAAGATCAGACAGAAGCTCTCTGAAAGGTAGACTTTTCATCAGAGACTTAAATTGAGAAAATGAGCTCCACAGTTCCTGAGACGACTGTCATTAGGCATATGCATTCTCTCTCCCAGAGTTGCTTCTGGAATCAGTTCAATCCCATGCCAGTCAAGGTTGCCAGCTTAGTCATGAATGAAAGTGTTGAGCATTTTGGCTTGAAGGGCAGATCCATGTAGCATCAAGACTGCCCAGATGCATCAGCTCTCCAGGCTGACACTGACCTGCCAATGAGCTCCTAGTTATGAATCTATGTAATTATACTGTCAGTCAACATTTTTCACTCTACAATAATTCAATGAGAGGCTTCACAAATATTTCTCTGAATTCAGAGTATTATTGTTTACCACATTTTTCTAACAGCTATTCCAATGATCTAATAAAAAGACAAGTGAATAACCCCTTTTGCTATCTTCAGATATTTGAAGGGCTGATATTGTGTGGCCACAGAAGGCAAAACTCTGTCCCGGGAATGCTGGCTATGATAGATTTGGTATAATATAAAACTTTTTCTAATGGAGCCATCTGAAGAAGAATCAGGCTACCTTGAGAGACCTGCTCACCACTACTGAGTCAGTTATTTCCATGGAGTCTAGACAGCCAACAGGCAGAGACGATGTGAAGGTCATATAGATGTTAGGTGATGTTTAATGGAAGACCTCTAAAGTCTCTGTGAGTCTATGGTACTATATTTCTTTCCAAAGTATTCTGAACTGTTATTAAATCATCTTTCTTTGTAGTTTAAACTAGGAAGTGTTCATGAAACATAGGAACAAGCAGCATTCAAAAGGTTTTACATTAATTATCAAATCTAAATACTTCCATTCAAATTGCACCCTGACACCATGCCAATTTAATTGTTATAGGATTGATTACTTAAAATAATGTTTGGAATTAAAGAAGTTATAAAGTCCATAATTTTAAATACATAATAAACAACAGTTATTAAAAAATACATCACTGTTGTATTAAAAAAAACAAAGAAAAAAACAACCCTGACATTTCTGAAAGGAAAATAACAGCCTTACTTGTACTCATTAGGATGACCTACTTTTTGACATGTGGCTACAATTTATTCTGCCACTTATTGGTCATGCGGTTATCCCAATCTAAAATGAAAAATATAAAATAATGTCCTTACTTAAAGGGTTGTATGTATTTAACTTAAATGCCATGTCCCACATATAAGAAGGCAAGACCCTTTTTATGACAAAGCAAAGACAAAATGAACCCCATATTTCCACGGGTGCTGACCAAGCTTGCCTTCACAGACTTTAGATCTTGATGCATTAAGAAAAATGATAAATAGTAATAGATGACATTAGGCATAATTACTGAACTAGTCACTTGGCATCTGCTGCAGTGAAGGTAAATTTAATGACAAACTGCATACATATGGGGGTTTTCTACTATAATAAAACATGTCTTAAGAATCAACCATAGTTTTTACTGGTGGACCTCACAAAAGATTTTATCCATTAAACATGATTTTATATTCAGTCTGTTTTTTAGGTATTCTAAATATTTCTAAAATTGGTAACTTTTGACTAGACATACCCTTTCTTCAGTGAAAGACCTCACAGATTGCTTTCTGCATCACTCAGAGATGACAGCAGGGACCTCAGGGTGGAAACCTCCAAGCACACAAATTTCTCACTAGCTGCGTCCTTTCTCTAGCCGCTCATCTCTGCTGTATGCCCTCTGTTTAGGTTGCAGGCGAGACTAGTTGTAGCTTTCTATCATATCATACTGTTTCTTTATTCTCTGTCCTCAATTCACTGTTTCTTAGACTACCTTTTCCTTCCATGCATGTCTGGGGAGCTGCATTTTCAGGATTTAGGTATAACATCTTTCATGATCCCCCATCCCACTCTGGTTCGCATTCTGTCTTACGCAAACTTCCATTACCGTACTTACGAAACTGGATAATAACTCATTTTCCTCCTATGTATATTTCCTTATCTAGATTTAGGAATATTTTGGAATTCGGGGTTACTGAATCTCTTTGATATTTCTACCCACAGCCCCTAACACATTGCCTCATGAAAATAAACATTTTTGAATAAAATGAATCCAATGGACACATAACACTTTGCTCATTTTCCACACCTATTACTACATGGACTTAGTATAAACAGACTATTAAATGAAGCCCAGGTAAGATGCCAACCAAGTGAGGCTTTCAGGGATTCCTGAAAGACTATACAGTGTAGCTCTCATTGGTAGCAGAAATCAATTTCCTCCTACATATTTTGATCAGTGGGACTTTAATGTGACTTCTGGAAATTTAGAGTAACATTTTGCTGTTCTCTTACATGTATACCTATTTAACTGACTCTTTCCATAGTCACCTTTTTTTTTTTTTGGAGACAGAGTCTCACTATGTCACCCTTGGTAGAGTTCTGTGGCATCACAGCTCACAGTAACCTCAAACTCTTGGGTTTAAACAATTTTCTTGCTTCACCTTCCTGAGTAGCTGGGACTACAGGCGCCCCCCACAACGCCCAGCTATATCTTTATTGCAGTTGTCCTTGTTGTTTAGCTGGCCTGGGCCAGGTTCGAACCCACCACCCTCAGTGTATGTGACTGGAGCCATAACCACTGTGCTACGGGCACCAAGCCCCATAACCCCTCTAAGTGGCTTAGAGGGATAATTTGACTGCCACAAAGAAAGAAAACCAAGTATTCTCTTAGAAAATAATAGAGATAAAAACTATTCTAATAGACTCTCATTGGATTAAGGATTTAAACTTAAGACATGCTCCAAATTCTTAAATCCTTTTGCTTGGAGCACCATGAGAATCCTTCGTCTCTGCTTTCACTCCCAACTACCAGGTGAGTGTCCAGCCTCCTCACCACCCCTCCCCCGTAGTGCAAGAAAACTTCCAAACACAGGCAAATGCCTTTGCAGCCACCACTGGCTGCAAGCCCTGCCAGGGCAGAGGCAAGATTTTTTTAGTCATTCTTTGTCCTATTATTCTAACATCAACTCGCTGTACACAGGAATCGAGGTCATCCCTGAAGGAGTCATCTTCCTACATGCTCCTTGCTATTTCCTGAGCCTGAAACATCTTTAATTTCTTCTCTGACTGGTAAACTCTTAGATATCTCAATTCTCTCCTCTCCTCACCCTGCAGGGCGCTTTCCGCGTGGCTCCTCAGTGCATGGGGGGGATGGGGACTCAGGTGACCAGCTCAGGAGAGCGCCCTGGTTTTGTGTGTCACTCCTCTCTGTTGTGACTCCTTCCCAATTTCCCGCTGTGCTCTGGGGTGACTGCTTGAAATTAACTCCCCGCATGCAAGACCTTGTCTCAGTCTTTGCTTCCTGGGAAAAACAAGGTAGGACACCCTCCGGGCTCCGAGGTCTGGCGTCTGCATTGACTGTAATGTGCTTGCAGTGAAGGTTACAGTCTTATTTTATCTTTGCATACCCTGCAGTTAGAGCAATGCTGAGTACTGGAGACTCTCGGCAAACATTGTACAACTTAAAATAATTTATTCTAATTTCATTTAAATTAGTTGAAGGATTTTTAGAGTCTGTTCAAGCAGTTCTAAAGATTACCATGCAGCACAGTGTAGAGGAGACAGCACAGCCTGATGGTTCAGAGCAGGGACCCGGGGTCCAACTGGGCGCCACCACCCCTGGGGACGGACGCTACGAAGCCCAGAGCGATGCGACTTCCCTGCGGCTGCTTCCTGAGAGGGAAAATGCTGACCATGGGGACGGCACCGCCTCACCATGAGGTTGTTCTGTGCATTCACGAGTTGTTATATTTAAAGCACTAGAACAGTGCCTGACACATAATAAACTCTATATATGTATGTATTAAAATTTAATAATTTTTTGAGGAATTCAAGGGAAGTCTCAGAGTAGCTCCTAATGTTGGGATTTAGGTTGGTAATATTGTATCAAAATCAAGTAAAGCAGCCAGGTGCCCTGGCTCACACCAAAATTCAGCACTCTGGGAGGCTGAGGGGGGGGGGGGGGATTGATTGAGCTCAGGAGTTCAAGACCAGCCTGATGAAGAGCAAGACCCCATCTCTGAAAAGTAGAAAAACTAGCTGGGAATCATGGTAGGTGCCTGTAGGTCCAGCTACTTGGAAGGCTGAGGCAAGAAGATTGCTTGAGCCTGAGAGTTTGAGGTTGCTGTGAGCTGTGATGCCATGGCACTCTACCAAGAATGAAAAAGTGAGACTCTGTCTCAAAAACCAAAAACAAACAACTAAACAAACATAAAAACAAGCAAGGCATTTAGACATTTGCTAAAAGAAGATGCCTAAGAACAACCTGGACTCGCTAAATCAGACTTTGCGAAGACAGAATGGGAATTCTATACTTTTACTACGTCTCCTTGGGGACCAAAGGAGGAGGGGATTACCAAAATGCATACTAGTTGACTAAGTTTCTATGAAATTAAGGTTTTTTCGAGTAACCAGGGCATCAAGGATCTGAATACATGTTACAAGTTAAACACAAAATGTGAATTAATTTTTTTAATTTGATCTATCATTTCTCCCTTCATTTATTGATTCACTTGTTTTTATTTATGCGTATTAAATATATCTTTACTGCGTGTTATTTTTTATTGAATGCTTATTCTTTATTATTGTTGACTGGGTTAGTTGATAACCTTTTTCTCAAGGAATTGACCATCTTTACTGAGGTTCATTGAAGTCCCGCCCAGCAGGTCACGCAGGCCATGTTGGTTCATGTACAGTATGTGTGGTTCAGAGAGGCTGACGAATCTGCCCACAGTCACACTGCAGTGACATTAGTAGCTTGAGAAGCCTGATCTCCTCCCTCCAGATTCTCTATCATTTTCATTCTACGATTCCGTACACCAGATTACATATACTTAAATTCCAAACGTTAAATGTTAGTTTATACAAATTCTACTTTACATGTTAATGAGAGTTGCTAGCTTTGGAAAGTGCCTCCTTGACGTGAAATAGAATAAAATACCAACCTACTTTTGGACATGCAAATACAATTTCATTTTTTATGGGCAATGATGGCCTATAATTAAACTACAGCTTGTTAGGTAAATAAACGATTTTCTTATTAGCAGAAAGTGTAAACATAAACTAATTCATTGATTTCTAAATTGTTCCTTCAGTTTCAGTAAGCCCATGTTGTCTTTGCCCACGTTCATGTAACGGTGGGCACAGGGGGTGTTGTCCTAAGTTCAGGTTCAAAGACCGTCTTGTGCTGTCCTCTCTGCTCTCAATCAGCTCTAGAGATAGAAAGGGAGGTAGTTACCTGGTCAGTCAGGGTCAAGGGAAAGATGATTAGATTAACCCCACCCCATAAGAGGTGTTTCTTACATCACAGTCCGTGTCTTCTGAATTTAGTCCTTTTAATTCTAAGTTCTGCCTTAATTCTCGTGATCAGCATTCTCACTCTTCAGAGGCGCTGTGGTTGTGCTGCGCTAATATGTGATTGCCTGTCAGCTCCTGGCTAGGCCATTCTTTAGCTTACATTATTACAAATGGTCACATCAGAGCACTAAATTCACCTTATGCATAAAAATCAACATTAATACCATACGCCACCTGGCAATTGATTATAATGGACAAGATAAAAAATGAAAATAACATTCAGCTCAGAACTTAAAATATTAACCACTATCAAGTGATATATTTGGCTATTACTATTTTTAAATGTTTTCTACAGGTGAGTTTCCAACTGGAAGATAGAGCAAAGCATTTTAACTCTTTCATAAGGACCCAGTGATGTCCGTGGATAAGAACTTTGATGAGACCATCACATCTTCATACTGGCCAGGCATATTCACTTATGTCCTCTTATCTATTTCAGAAATATTTTCATTTTCAGCATTTTGAAAAAATTCTGGACAGTCACAAGAAAAGAAGAAGCCGTTCATCCAAGAAAGAAAAAGAGAGAGAGCAAGCAAAACCAGGTGTTAGTACTGGAGAGCAGGTGCGCTTAAATTTAACAACTGGAAAAGCAAGCAGACTGAATTCCATCTTTTCATTAACTCGACTAACTTCAATTACTCTAATTGGGGTCCACGTGCTCGAAAAATATTTGAATAGTGACTGCCAAGGTGGTCAAGGTCTTTCTGAACCGCACTCGGGTGTGGGCTCTATCTAAGCTGTGTGTCCATGAAGTCAGGAGAACGGGGAAGACAACTGGCTGTGGACAGTAAGATACCATTGAAAACAACAGAAGCAGAAACGTGTCTAACAGGAATTAAGGAAACGGGTGGTATCTAGCGATGCAGTGGAGGGTTCGCATGGAATTGTTTACGACCTGATACTCTTTATGACAGGAAAGATTTTCCCACCCTGTACACAGTCCACCCAACACTGTAGTAAGTAATCTGTTTATAAAGTAAAGCACTCTGCTCTTTCCTTTGAAAAGGGTTGTTTTTATCCATTAAAAAATGGCTCTTGTATTTTTATATAAAATAAGGCCACTGCTCTGTCCCTATAAACTTGATTCACATGAGGTTTTTTATGGGCCTGCGTGTTCATAGTCAAGGAGCAAAACCTATTTGGTGGGAGGCACTGACATTTTCATTGTAGGAAGAAGAAAATGGCAACAGTTTCTCAGAAGCTGGGCAGATTATAAAAGATATAGAAAATGCGACCCAGACGGATACTAAAACACAGATGGTTGGCAGCACTCTGATAAAAGTACAAAGACTGAATAAATCAAATGCCCACCATTGTGAACCAGCAAGCATGTGAAACCATTTCTCCAACATCCTATCCTTTGTTCTACATAGGCACAAATTACACGACCTCAGCACGATGAAGAAGCCCAGTGTGATAACCTCCCAACCCCGCCAATAACATTTTCATGTTCAGTGAGATATTTTATAACAGCTCTCCAGTTAGAGACATACAAATTGTCTGTAGCAGTAAATAATTATTCTGACTAGCTGCACGTTTACTCGACTGGCGCCATTCTGATTTCTTTTAAAATGTAGGATATGTGGATTCTGGATATTAAACACAAAGTTCGCTAAACGTTCCCACATCATCACTAAAGTTGTCATCAAGGCAAGTCTAAGGCACAGGCATAAAAATAACAGATACATGGAAGCTTTCTTTAACATACAGGGCCAAATTACTGACAAGAACTACGTGCTAAGGCTGTTCCAAGCCCAGGTAGAACAGGGCCAGACTGTGACAGATTCAGAAAGCAAATTAATCATGCTTGCTTCCATGTGTCCTCAGCTGTCATCATCCCCCGTCCCCTTACTTTGTCAGGCAGCCTAAACATCACAGAGACAAACATCCCACCTAAGAGCATGTTTTAACGTTATAAACTAGATTCAAATTCGAGTACTACATCTGTGTGAAACTGAGCAAGTGACTGTACCTCTCAAGGACTCAGTTTCTGCAAAATGTAAATATTAGCATCTATCTCAAGTGCTCCTTGTGAGGAGTAAACGAAGTGCTATGAGTTCAGCTTAGCACATGGAGAGCCACAGTAAGCCCTCAATAAATATGAGTTATAATAACAGCTATCATTAGTATTATTAGCTAGCTGATATATGTGAAATTTATCCATTTCATTACAAACTGTGTGTGTTAAATTAACAGAAAATTTACCATACTGAAGTCAGGACAGTCCAGTTAATTTTAACAACTTACTCTTGGTATAGGAGGAGAGGTGCCTCTGACTGCTGTGGGCCTGCTGTGTTGTGAATGGGGAGTGAGCTCCTTCTGTGGGGTCCTTAAGGATCCTCATAACACGGCCACAGGAATTACATTCAGACAGGAGTAAGAAATTAAAGAGTCTGTTATTCTCACGGGTCCTGGAAACAGAAGGCTCAGTGCAACCAGCGGGAGGTCAGCCAGGGACTGGGCATGGCGAGGCGGGTGAAGAGCTGAGACAGACAGAGGGATAGAGACAGACAGAGAGACAGAGAGAAGACTTCTAGGCAAGCACCCTCATTCGGGGTCAGGCTCAAATACACAGGCAAAAAGCACTAGGGGCCGTGCTGGTGCATTTGAATGTCATTAGGTCATAGTCAAGACAGGGCAGGAAGGGAAACTGTGGCAGGGACAAGCCCCCCACACTGGCCAACCCGGTCCCCTGGGAGGGGGTTCACAGCCTCTCTGTGGGAGTGTTGAAGCACCAGGAAAATATAAAGTTGAACAAATTTGCAACAGTTGTGCATGGGTCATTATGTAGGTTTTGAGATGCATGCAAATCAAGAAATGTAAAATCCACATGGAAGGAAACAAATGATGACCCTCCAGCAACACCGATAAGCCCAGCATGTCGAAACCTTTGCCCCGGTGAATCAGAAAGGACGCTGTCAGGTGTGTTCCTTGGAAGTGAAATAATGAACTACGTACAGTCTGTCTCAAAACGTACAGAGCAACCTGTGTATTCTAGGCCGATCCACAGGAACCACTAGAACAATTTTAAAACAATGATAAAATGGCGGAAGTATTATACAATAAACATCTTATTTCATATTTATTATTGCAAAAAGAATAGCGGAATAAAACTTCCATGGGAAACATGCCTCAATAGTTCCTTCCAGCACAGAACCGGCATCATCCCACATTCAGGTGTGCACTGCCATCCCCACCTCTCCATGTCCATGGACGTTCAGGTGGGCACAGCCCTCCTCCCCTCTAGATGTCCACGCACTCTCAGGTGTGCTCTGCCCTCCCGGTCCACTCTCCATGTCCACCCACTCTCAGGTGTTCTCTGTCCTTCTCATCCACACTCCATGTCCACCCACTCTCAGGTGTGCACTGCCCTCCTCCCCTCTCCATGTCCACCCACTCTCAGGTGTGCGCTGACCTCCCTCCTATCTCCATGTCAACCCACTCTCAGGTGTGCACTGCTCTCCCTCCTATCTCCATGTCCACCACTTTCAGGTGTGCACTGCCCTCCCTCCCCTCTCCATGTCCACCCACTCTCAGGTGTGCACTGCCCTCCCTCCTATCTCCCTGTCTAGCCACTCTCAGAGGTGCACTGACCTCCCTCCTATCTCCATGTCAACCCACTCTCAGGTGTGCACTGCTCTCCCTCCTATCTCCATGTCCACCACTTTC
>CAUYPK010021533.1:0-13099 GCA_963574355.1 Loris lydekkerianus
AAGGCCCGGCCTGAAACTGCCTCTACCTAGATACAGCCAATGTGGTACCATGCCACTGGCCCGACCCTGTCACTCACCTCTTCCCCCGCCTTCTTTCCCTGCCCCTTCTCCACAATAAAAAAAATAAAAATAAAAAAAAAAAATAAATGTCTTAACACAATAATTAAGAGGGTGCCTTGATGGCTATGTTAACTAGTTTGATGAAAATATTTCAGATTATATATGAAACTAGCACATTGTACCCCATGACTACATTAATGTACACAGCTATGATTTAATAATAAAAAAATACACAGAAAATTTGCATGGAACTTGATAAGCTCATTCTAAAGTTCATATAGATGAATAAATGCCAACCACAGCCAAGGTGGTTTTGAAATAAATGGTAAAATAATTAAAATAATACAATATTACCCCAGATACAGACAAACAGATCCAGGGAAGAGAATAGAAGACTCAGAAACAGCGAAGAACATAAAAAGAAATTTGATATTAGACAATGGTGGCATTGCAAATCTAGGGGGAAATAGATTATTCAATAAAAAAAATGCTGGGATAATTGGCTATCATTAGGCAAATTAAATCCCTATCTTTAAACAAAATAAAACTGATAAAGGATAAAAGTACCCAATATATGAAAAGAAAAATAAAATCAGAATTTCCAAAGGAAAAATAAAACAAATAAAACTGGATTCTACAGGGTATCCCAAAAGTCGCCATGCATAGGAAAAATTAACAAACTAATGTAAAGTTTTATGATACATTATACTTCATATTTTTTATATTTATATGTCAACATAGAGAAATATTTTATAAATATTTTGTAAAGTTTTATAATAAATATTTTATAAATAAATATACATTTAGCTACAATTTCCCCGTTTTCCCTGTTTATGCACAGCAACTTTTAGGACACCCTGTAGTTAAGGAGAGAAGGGGACCTGGAGCCCCTGCCAGGATCCTGAGTGTGCACAGCCTTTGCTCTGTTCCCAGGAACATTTCCTTTTTTAAACCCCTCTGTCTCCCTAAGTCTGGACCCCTCATCACACCAGAGCCAATCCTGGGATACAGGTGTCCTAGCAGGACCTGGGCTCCGTGGGAGGAGGCTGTAAGCAGCAGAGCAAAGAGTGGAGCTCCCCCGAGGATCCCACCTGTGACTCTACAGTGGACAGGCAGCCCTCCCCCACACAGCCGCAGCCTCAGCCCTAGCCCAGCTCTCCTCATGCTGCTGGTGTGACCCTGCACCCAACCCTGGCAAGACACAAAAAAAAAAACTGAGGGGAAACATCCCTGCTGCAGCAGAACCTCAGTTCTGTTCAGAAGTAGATAGGTGCAGTGACTCACACCTCTAAGTCTAGCACTCTGGGAAGCCAAGGGGGTAAATTGCTTGAGTCAGGAATTGGAGACTAGCCTGAGCAAGAGAGAGACTCTATCTTTACTAAAAATAGAAAAACTAACTAGGCATTATAACAGGTGCCCATAGTCCCAGCTACTTGGGAGGCTGAGGCAGGAGCATCGCTTCAGGCCAGGAGTTTGAGGTTACTGTGAAGTGTGGCACCGTGGCACTCTACCCAGGGCAACAGAGTAAGAATCTGTCTCAGAAAAGGAAAGAAAGAAATGAAAAGAACAGCAACAACAGAAATAGATAGGTCATTCAAATTAGAAGGAAGGACAATTATTGGGGTAGGGGGAGTTATCTCTGTGGCTCAGTGAGTAGGGTGCCAGCTCCATATACCGAGGGTGGTGGGTTCAAACCCGGCCCTGGCCAAACTGCCAGAAAAAATAGTTAGGCATTGTGGCGGGTGCCTGTAGTCCCAGCTACTAGAGAGGCTGAGGCAAGAGAATCGCCTAATCCCAAGATCTGGAGGTTGCTGCTAAGCCCACGAGCTGAAGGTTGCTGTGAGCTGAGTGACGCGACAGCACTCTACCCAGGGTGGCAAAGTGAAACTCTGCCTCAAAAAATAATAATAATAATAAAATAAAAAGTAAAAACTTGCTAAGAAAATGACAAAACACTATTTTTATAAAAGGAAAGACCTTTGGACATAAAGATAGACAAACCATCTAGACATAGAGTTATTTATTTATTTATTTATTTATTTACTTATTTATTTATTTATTTAAAGACAGAGTTCTATTCTGCTCCCCCTTTTAGAGTACAATTGCATCATCACAGCTCACTGCAACCTTGAACTCCTGGGTTCAAGTGATCCTCCTCCCTTAGCCTCACCAAGTATCTGGGCCTCGGTACAAGCCTCTATGCCCCACTAAATTTTTTCTAGTTTTTTTGTGGAGACAGGGGTCTCACTCTTGCTCAGGCTGATCTCAAACTCCTGGCTTCAAACAATCCTCCCGCCTTCGCCACCCCAAGTGCTAGGATTACAGGCGTGAGCTACTGCCCCCTACTGCAGAAAGCTTTAAACTCATAAAGAATAACCACTCTCAAGCCCCTAAGGCTAGCTCCATGTAAAGCAGCCAGGTGGATGGGTTGCATAAATGGGAGGAACTAGGAATATCTATGGATCATTAACTCCAAAACTCAGGCTTTTATTTACCAACTTGTGATCAGTGAAGACATTATACTGCTTTATAGTGGCCTAAAGATACTAATACGTAAAAATTCTGAAAGAAAATTATTTTCAGCCTAGGATTACAGATTCATCAAGGTAAAGGTCATGTGTAAAGATAGACTAAAGACATTTTCATGTATATAAAGATTCATAAGGTAGCCCTTTCTTATACCTTTCTAAGGAACTATTAGAGATAATCTCCAGCAAAATTAGGAAGATCAGGGAGTAAAGAAACAATGGGTCTAACCCAGGAGAGAAAGAAAAACCGGACCACAGGCCTAGAGAGAAAACAACCCAGATTTGATGAGTTTATGAAAGTATCCAGAAGGGAAGACTCTTGGCAAAAGGGAGAAATCTAATAGAACAAATGTTAAAAAAAAATGAACATTTGGGGACAATATGAGAATATATGGTGAGAAAATTATACAAGTGAAAAAAATGAGGCTCTGGAAAAACAAAAAACTTCACGAGATGGAAAATGTGCACATTTTATATTTACCTCTTGAAGTCTCTGTGAATAATACATGAATAGTTATCCTAATAACGTAAATATAGATCATTGATTCAACTATAGTAGAAGATGTAAGAAAACAGAAAAACGTGAGGCAAAAAAATATGTCATTACAGAAAGCCATTTGGCAATGTCTAAAATTGATCAAATCTCACAATAGAAAAAATAGCCAGGCACCATTGCTGTTGCCTATAGTCCCAGCTACTCTGAGGCTGAGGCAAGATCACTTGAGCCCAAGAGGTTGAGGTTGCTGTGAGCTATGATGATGCCACAGCACCCTACTCTGGGTGACAGAGTGAGACTCTGTCTCAAAAAAAAAAAAAAAAAAAAAAAAAGAAGAAGAAGTAGGGCAGCAGTAGGAGGTGAAGATGGTGTCATAAGTGACAGAGGCCACAGGGCAGGGCCTCCAGGGATGGGTACAGGCTAACGCTTAGAGACAGGCATGAGTCCAAGTAGGAGGGAGAGGGAAGGGCTACTTGGGACACCTGGGGAGGTATAATGTCAGATGTGATATCAATTTAGATTGGAAAGTCTTGCCTTTAATTCCTTCTTTCTGGGGAGGAACAGAGCCTCAAGCTGTTGCCCTGGGTAGAGTGCTGTGGCATCACAGCTCACAGCAACCTCCAACTCCTGGGCTCAAGCAATTCTCCTGCCTCCATGTCCAAGTAGCTGGGACTACAGGCGCCCGCCACAACGCCCAGCTATCCTTTGGTTGCAGTGGTCATTGTTGTTTGGTGGGACCAGGCTGGATTTGAACCCACCAGCTCAGGCATACATGGCTGGCGCCTTAGCCACTTGAGCCACAAGCGCCGAGCCAATCCTTTATTCTCTTAAACACTCCTGGTAGATATTTGCTGTTGGTATTCATGGACCAGTGTTTTTCAACCTCTTTTATCTCACAGCACACTTGAACCTATATTAAACTTCCATAACACACTTAAAATATGATGATTTTAAAAAAGAGTTTTAAAAAAGAATATACTAGGCCAGGCGCAGTGGCTTATGCCTATAATCCCAGCACTCTGGAAGGCTGGGGTGGGTAGATTGCTTTAGCTCAGGAGTTGGAGACCAGCCTGAGCAAGAGCGAGACCTTTTCTCTAAAAATAGTCGGGCATTGTGGTAGGCGCTTGTAGTCCCAGCTACCTGGGAGGATGAGGCAAGAGAATCACTTGAGCCCAAGACCTTGAGGTTGTTGTGAGCTATGATGCCAGAGCACTCTACCAAGGGTGATGAAGTGAGACTCTGTCTGTAAAAGGAAAAAAAAAAAGAAGAAGAAGAAGAAGAAAAATGTACTTACGGTGCTTTGAACTTGTTTTGAAAATAATTGAATTAATGATCTGTAAAATTTTTTGAGACACGCCTAAGATCCTCTCATGGCATACCAGTTGAAAATCCCTATTCTAAACACCTGCCAGGAAGTAGAATTTGTTTGTAACATGCTTCTGCTGCATTTATTCACATAATTAGGGAAACTGTGCCACAAAAGCCTGAGAAATAGAATTCCCAGTGATGCAAATAAACGTGGTTTCTGGAGAAAATGCTCCATACAACCACTTCATGTTTGTTTGGATTCAAAAGAATGTTAATATAACTTCTCAGGAAAAGAAAAATCATCTAGGATAATTACACAGAATTGACCAATTCCCAAGACAATGACGACAGAATTTCAGCTCTGTCTGGTTGTAAGTGGTGTGTCTGGCTCCAAAAAAAATTAAGGACATAATTTCTCCATGAGAAACTCAGTTAACATGCTGGGATATGTCTTAATGTCTAATGTACACACACTTGAGAAGGGACATATTATGTAAAACGTACAGGATAAAATGAAATGAGAATATGTTCTCTCATAATTTTATCAGCAGTTTTGTGATTAATGCCATATAAACAGTGATTTTTGTGTATCTCAACATTCAGGATTGGGACATTATGAGTTTACATAAAAGTCTTCAAATATACCTGAAGTTGTTGCAGCAAATCTTTCACCTTTCAGCAGAGCCCACTCCTGAACTGCTTTAGAAATGAACTGGAGAAAATACATACCCTTGAACAAACATAACTCCCACCTACACCTCACTGCAGCTCCAGAAACCAGTGCAAAGTGAGCTCCCTAGTCCTTAGAGCCTCTGGAAACTGGGGCTGAGAACACAGATAACTCAGATTCAAGAGGATTGATCAGAGAGCCTCCCTGTGTCGATGGTGGTCTCTTAGCCTCAGATGTTGTTATTTCTCTCTGGATATTAAATGAGTGTATCAGTCTGCTCGGGCTGCCACAACAAAATACCATACACTGGGTGGCTTAAATCACAGACACTCATTTCTCACAGTTCAGGACGTAGAAGTCCAAGATTAAGGTGCCTGGAAGGAGGTGGTGACTGTAGCTCAGTGGGCAGGGCATCAGCCCCATATACTGAGGGTGGTGGGTTCAAACCCAGCTCCAGCCGAACTTCAACAAAAAAATAGCCAGGCGTTGTGGCGGGCGCCTATAGTCCCAGCTACTCGGGAGGCTGAGGCAAGAGAATCGCCTAAGCCCAAAAGTTGGAGGTTGCTGTGAGCAGTGTGATGCCACGGCACTCTACCAAGAGCAATAAAGTGAGACCAAACAAACAAACAAAAAAGGCTTGGTGCCTGTAGCTCAAGCGGCTAATGCGCCAACTACATACAACAGAGCTGGCAGGTTCGAATCCAGCATGGGCTTGCCAAACAACAATGACAACTACAACCAAAAAATAGCTGGTCATTATGGTGGGCACCTGTAGTCCCAGCTACTTGGGAGGCTGAGGCACGAGAATCACTTGAGCCCAGGAGTTGGAGGTTGCTGTGAGCAGTGACGCCACAGCACTCTACCCAGGGTGACAGCTTGAGGTGAGGCTCTCAAAAAAAACAAACAAAAAAAAGATGCCTGGAGATACCTGGAAGGATTCATTTCTAGTCAGGGCTCTCTTCCTGGCTTGCAAACAGCCTCCTTCTCACTGTGTCCTCACATGGCCTTTTCTCCATATATGTACACAGATTTCTATTTCCCTTTTCCTTTTCTTATAAGGACACCAGTCCTTATTGGATTTGGGCTTCCTTATACCTCATTTAACCTTAATTCCTTCCTTACTCCAAACACAGTCAGTGATGAGCTGTGGGACCTCAGGCAAGTCCCCCCAACAGGTCTTGGCTTCCTCTGTAATTACTTTATATTTAAAAATACTAAAAACAGACTGGCTTTCAGACTAAAGAATTGCTTGGTAGTTCCAACAGCTTCTTCCCTATGATACCTTAAGACAATTCTACAGGCAATTGAATTGTTTCCACCAGATGGATTGGAACAGAAAGTACATGCATGGAGAAAAGATAGCAGCATGTCTTAGTTGGCTCAGGCTCCTAAAACAAAATTCTGTGTGCTTATAGATAACAGAAATTTATTTTCTCACAGTTCTGGAGGTAGAGAAGTCCAAGATCAAGGTGTCAGCTGAATTGGTTCCTGGCAGTCTTCTTATAAGGTCACAGTTCTGCCAGATTAGAACCCCCTTATGACCTCACTTAGCTATAAGTATCTCCTAAAGACTCTATGTCCACAGACAGTCACACTGGGGGTTAGGGCTTTGACATATGCTGCTGGGTTGTCCAGCAGAGGCTGTTGAGTTGGCCCAAACTAGAAGAAATGCCCAACCTACTCATAAATGAGTAAGCTGAAGAAATGAGTATTCTGGGCCGGGCATAGTGTCTCATACCTGTAATCCCAGCACTCTGGGAGGCCAAAGCAGGTGGATTGCCTGAGCTCATGGGTTAGAGACCAGCCTGAGCAAGAGTGAGACCCCCCCATCTCTAAAAATAGCTGGGCATTGTGACAGGCACCTGTAGTCCCAGCTACCCAGGAGGCTGAGGCAAGAGAATTGCTTGAGCCCAAGATTTTGAGGTTGCTTTTAGCTATGACACCACCACGGCATTCTACTGAGGGTGACAAAATGAGACTCTGTCTCAAAAAAAAAAAAAAAAAAGGAGAGAAAGGAAAGGAAAGGAAAGAAAAGTGAGTATTCTAGCTGGGCGCAGTGGCTCATGTCTGCAATCCTAGCACGCTGGCAGGCCAAAGCAGATGGATTGCTTGAGTTCAGGGATTCAAGACCACCCTGAGCAAGGGTGAGACCCTGTCTCTCCTAAAAACAGAAAAAAATAGCTGGGCATTAGAGTGGGCACCTATAGTCCCAGCTACTCAGGAGGCTAAGGCAGGAGAATTGCCCGAACCCCAGAGTTTGAGGTTGCTGTGAGCTCTGACACCAGTGTCACTCTAGCCTGGGGCACCAGGGTGAGACTGTGTTTCAAAAAAAAAACAAAAACAAAAAAAGAGTATTGTTTCAAGCCTTTAAGCTTTGGGATGTTTTGTTACACGGCAAAAGCTAACAACAGTGGCTTGGTGCCTGTAGCTCAAGCAGCTAAGGCGCCCAGCACATACAACAGAGATCGGGGGTTCAAATTCAGCCAGGGCCTGCCAAAACAACAATGACAACTACAACAAAAAAGTAGCTGGGCGTTGTGGCAGGCACCTGTACTTGGGAGGCTGAGGCAAGAGGATC
The DNA here is from genome assembly GCA_963574355.1 of Loris lydekkerianus. Classification (NCBI taxonomy): domain Eukaryota; kingdom Metazoa; phylum Chordata; class Mammalia; order Primates; family Lorisidae; genus Loris; species Loris lydekkerianus. Next base: position 7,641 of record CAUYPK010021533.1, read on the forward strand.
CCTTAAGCCCAGGAGTTGGAGGCTCCATGGCAGGTCCAGTTGCACTTGCCCTTTTCCTGCCGGGGGCCTGAGCACAGAAGCTCCATCAGATGGTCCACGGGAGTAGCCAAGACAGCAGCTGAAAGACTAAACTTTCAGATGTTGTAAATCAGTGCATTAAAAGGCCAGTGTTGCCATGCAAATTAATTAAAAAGGGGAAAAAAAAATACAGATGTTGCCAAACAAAGGTGTATGTCCACCTGTCACCCAAGCTAATCAATGGAAAAGTGGATGAGAGATCAGCAGTTTCACTTTTATTTAGAGAAAAGCCAGCAATTCTGGAGAACAGCAAGGATATCTCCTTAAAGAGGTGCTCTACCTTCTTATTTCTTTTTGTTATTTTTGTACCCTCACAGTAATAGTATACATCAGCAATGTTATTAATCAGCATAGTATACATTAAACAAATTTCCCCCTTCATAGCTCACCAAGTCAAAATATCTCCTGCTTTCAAAGTGACTATATCTTCAAAGTATTTCTAGTTAGACTAAATTTACAGCCAGTTAATGCTTCCCTGAGTGCACAGAATGCCCTAGATCCTTGACTAGTACCACAGAGTTCCCAACTTATCTATGACAGTAGGCCTCAGAAGTGAATAAACCCTCTCCAGATGTTGGCATGTAGGCTCATGCTGCCTTGTTAAGGCCTGACTGGCAGCACCCTACATGAAAGGTTAACAGTAGCTAGTAACACAGAGAGAAACCTGAAGGCACCACCTTAACCAGGTAATCGAGGTTAGCATCACCAGGCATACAACATATAGGCCTCATGAGCCTTGTGATATCATGTAACAAGAAGGACATAATATCACTTTTATGATATTCTTTCCAAAAATGCATAACCTAAGTATAATCAAGAGAAAACATACAAACCCAAACTGAGGGATGTGCTATGAAATCCTAGCCAGCCACGTACACCTGAGCAGGTGGGTTCGAATCCAGCCCTGGCCTGCCAAACAACAATGACAACTACAACCCAAAAATAGCTGGGTGTTGTGGCGAGCGCCTGTAGTCCCAGCTACTTGGGAGGTGGAGGCAGGAGAATAACTTAAGCCCAGAAGTTGGAGGTTGCTGTGAGCTGTGATGCCACAGCACTCTACCCAGGGTGACAGCTTGAGGCTCTGTCTCAAAATAAATAAATAAGTAAAAAGTTTAAGGGCAATTGAAGACAGAAAAGTTTGGGAACCATTTCAAACTAAAAGAGACCAAGGACATTCAAAGTCTTAAATGCAGCATGAGCTATTAGACTAGGTGTGACCCAAGGAAAGACATCAGTGGAACTCTAGACGACATTTTTTTTATTTATTTATTTTTATTTATTTATTTTTTTTTTTTTTTTGCAGTTTTTGGCCAGGGCTGGGTTTGAACCCACCACCTGTGGTTATAGGGCCAGAGCCCTACTCCTTTGAGCCTCAGGCGCTGCCCTCTTATTTATTTATTTTATTTTTGAGACAGTCTCACTATCACCCTCTGTAGAGTGCTATGACATCACAGCTCACAGGAACCTCAAACTCGTGGGCTTAGCGATTCTCTTGCCTCAGGCTCCCAAGTAGCTGTGACTACAGGTGCCCGCCATAACACCAGGCTATTTTTGGTTGGAGTTGTCATTGTTGTTTGGCAGGCGTGGGCTGGGTTCGAACCTGACAGCTCTGGGGTATGTAGCTGGTGCCCTAGCCACTGAGCTACAAGTGCCAAGCCCATGGATGACATTTGAATAAGGTGGGTGGATTCATTAATAGTATAGCATCAATGCTAATTCTCTGGGTTTGACTGTCATGATGTGATTATGTGAGGTACAAACATTAGGGAAACTGGGTTAAGGCATATGGGAATTCTTTGTACTATTTTTACAATTTTAAGTTCAAAGTTACCTTAAAATGAAAAGTCAAAAAAGTAAAATCTCTGCAAAAATTAACAAGAAATAAAAAAAAAAAAAAAGGACAGGCCACCTCCATTGTTGGCTTACATCTATTTCCTTTAAATTTAGTGAGAAGGCCCAGCCATATAGTGAACATGTATTTGGAGCCGCGCTGCATCTAGTCTCCTTTTTGATGTCTTGTCCCAAGTTTCCACTAAAGGATCCATTCTTGCCTTGACTTGCACTCCCTGGGAGTTTGATGACAACCCTGCTGACAACAGCTATAGAAAAAAACGCCTGTGGCCCAACTCTACTCAGGGCACATTTTGCCTCCTTGACCCCAGGGACACTCCAGGAAGGGCATGTGACCCCAGGAAGGAGACTTGATTCTGGGAGTTTTGCAATAAGCCATCAGGAGGCCACTCTTGCTCCCAGCCCCATCTCCACAGACTCGAATGTAAGATGTGAGTCTGTCCAGGGAAGGAGCTGTCCCTGAAGGTGCAAAAATAGGTCCTGCTGACTACACAGCAGACCACACCTGATGCTCATCCACCCCATGGACTTTAGTTATAGGAGCTAGTGAAGCCCCTCTGTCCCCCCGGTCACTTCGCCGCCCATGACTAAGGGCTTGTTTAGCTGCCCCATCTACTGATGAGAAAGTACACACCGCTGAATGACACGTCAAGATGTTCTGGGTTGTAAAAGTCTGCAACAGTGAAGTGGCAAGAACACGAGGAAGGGGCAAAGAGGCCACCTGTGTGTCCCCCAGCTCTGCCCTGGGAGAATAAATGTGTCCATTGGCTAGAACGCCCCCCAAAACTTGATGTTCTGAGAACTCACCCACTTAATCAGCAGGAAATTCAGCTTTTCTGTGATCCACATATCCATTCTTCCTTTCCAAGTTCCCAGGTAGGGAGCAGGGTGTCTGTTACATAGACACAGATGCAGGCTGTGCACCTGCCACCATCTGCTGCATCTACTACTGTCTGGACAGCCTGGGTACTGCTCTTCTCTCTGGGGCCCACGCTGAGTGCTCCTTGGAGAGGCTCCCAGGAAGCTCTCGGCGTGACAGCCTTTTTTCCCCATGGGTCAGAGTTCTGCATGGACTCGGTGGCCAAAAAAGCCTGTGGATCATGTCTGAGGTGCAAGACAGACTGAGCTCCTCGCCGGGCCCCTGCAAGGTCGGAGGTGCTGCGCCGCGGATGACCGCCAAGGGGCAGTGCAGCGTCCGGCTGAGAGCACCTCGCCCTCCGCCCCCCGCCCTCCGCCCTCCGCCCTCCAGCCTCTGGGACTGAGAAAGTTACAGCACGTTGTTGAGCCCAGAGCAGACTTTGGCACCGTGCGAGGCAGCTGGAGCTGACTGAGACAGTTCTCTCAGCACCTAATAGAGGCTCACGCTGTGTTGTGCGGGGCTGTCGCAGCCCCTGCCCCAGGATGTGCTGCAAACACCTGCCGCGCATCACAGTCCCGACACCCCCAGCCACGAACACGCAGACGCCTCTGTCCATTGACAGTAGAAATAAGCAAGGAGGAAAGGATTTGAGAAGTTAATTTCTCTTCCTAATGACAAGAATTGTTTGGACATCCCTGCACTTCCAATCCCTTGCCTTGTCCACTGCTGGCAGCTGATCTCCTCACTGCCTCTCTCTGTGAGCTTCAACGGGCTTCTGCATCAACACCACCCTCCACCCCCAGTGAGGACACCTAGCAGCTGACCCCGGACTCAGGATCCTCCCTCACCCTCTGCCACGAGGTCACAGCAGCAAGCCGTGGCCCAGGCCTTGAGCCATGGGAGCTGGAACTCCCCACCACCACAACATGGGAATGGCTAACTCCACTTGGTGAGGCTGCAGGGGACACACTGCTGGGGCCTTTAGACGTGGCCAGAGAGAGGCGGCTCATGGAGACCCTCAGGCAGAAGCATGGCAGGCTCCTGCCTCCCAGATAGCCCAGGAGTGCAGGGCAGACCTGGCAAATGGGGTCCTAGGTCCTAGCTCCCAGCACTGGCTGCCTTTAGTCTTTCTACCCCACAGTCCCAGGAAAACAAAGCTCTGCCTCTCCCCATTAGGGGTAGAAAGGATGGGTTCCATCCAAGAAAACATTCATTGAAAAGCATTCTCCAGGTCTGCAGGTTGCAAGGAAGAGGTGTGGCTGGCTCTCCTGCCTCTTCCTATTCTCCCCTAGCTGCACCAGCAGACGTGTCCCCCTTGTCACCTGCTGGCAAACTGGGAAGCCTCTCCCTCCATCAGTGACCAGCTCTTTGCTCACCCTTCAGGGTGAGAGTGTGGGAAACCCACCTGTCCCAGGTAGGATCCGGGATGGGGGATGGGGGAAATAGCAGGGGCCAGGGCCACTACACATCCTGAGCCCTGAAATGAGAAAGGAGAAGCCAGCTGCCAAAGTGGTACAAAAGCAGTTGGGAAACCTTGAAGACAATTCCAGGTCCATAGCTCTGGGTGCGCTTGTCAGGAGACTCTAGCACATTATTTATTGAACATAAACTCCCAGGATGTAGGACAGGGACAGGCTGGGAGGGCACAGCTTCACCCTCAGGATCCAACCCCCCTTGCATTTGGCATGAGAATAAAGGAAAGGGTGAGCTTAATGTCAAACCTTTTGGTTATCTTCTTTTAAGTTTAAAAATGTGGTTACATGGCTCAGCGTCTGTAGCACAGTAGTTACAACGCCGGCCCCATACACTCAGGTAGTGGGTTCGAACCCAGCCCGAGCCAGCTAAACAACAATGACAACTGCAACAAAAAATAGCTGGGCATTGTGGCGGGCGCCTGTAGTCCCAGATACTTGGGAGGCTGAGGCACGAGAATTGCCTAAGCCCAAGAATTTGAGGTTGCTGTGAGCTGAGACGCCACAGCACTCTATCAAGGGCAACAGGGTGAGACCCTGTCTCAGGAAAATAAAAAAAAAAATTGGTTTCAAAATTAAGTACAAAATCCTACAGGAAGAAATAATTTAAAGTAAGTTATCTGACATGTACCTTTTGGAGGGATATTTCTGTCTTTAGAGTTATGTCCTCAGGATGGCAGGGACACATATGCTCAGAGCTCCTAGCCTCTGACAGGATCCCCAACCCTGGCCCTCAGCAAGCTTCCAGTCCTTGCGAAAATTCATTCAAGTCTGGAAAACACTCTCATTTCCACCTCCACCTCTCTTCATCTCTATTCCTTCCAGAAGCCTGGCTCCTTCCCTTCTAAAAATTTTCTTCCTGGCTCAGTGGTTACAGTGCCAGCCACATACACCCAGGCTGGCGGGTTCAGACCCAACCCGGGCCAGCTAAACAACAATGACAACTGCAACAAGAAATAGCTGGACATTGTGGTGGGCACCTGTAGTCCCAGCTACTTGGAAGGCTGAGGCAAGAGAATCGCTTATGTGCAAGAGTTGGAGTTTGCCGTGAACTGTGACACTATGGCAGGGGTGGCGAACACGCGGCTAGAGCCGCATGCGGCTCCCGGCCAAAATGAATTTCGGCTCTTTGCCTCTTATCATTATTTTGTATACTGTGGCTCTTTGCCAAGTTTGGATTTTGTTATGCTGCTTCTGAG
>CAUYPK010021535.1:0-22740 GCA_963574355.1 Loris lydekkerianus
TGCGTTCAATGTCAAGTTCCAGGAAACCACTGCTTGGACCTGTTCAGTTAGCATAGGGGTTCTCATGCAGTTCCTGAGCTCATTTAGTCCAGAATGATTTCATTTTACTTAAGAAAGAGGGAACTGTCAAAAAAAAAAAAAAAAAAAAAGAAAGAAAGAAAGAAAAAAAAGAAAAGAAGAGAAGAGAAGAGAAGAGAAGAGAAGAGAAAAGAAAAGAAAAGAAAAGAAAAGAAAAGAAAAGAAAAGAAAAGAAAAGAAAAGAAAAGAAAAGAAAAGAAATTTCTCAGCTCTGTCTGCTGGGGTCTGGGAGGAAGGATACCTAATTGCAAAGAGCACGCTTGATGCTCAGATCTTGGCTTCTAATTAACTTTCCTCGGTCATAAACAAACCACAGTTCTGTGGGGAGAAAACAAACAAACAAACAAAGATTCTAGGGCTGGAGAAGAGAGAGCACAAGATAACCCTGCCAGAAAGTAAAAATGTATTTAAAGCATGATGGAGACATATCAAAAGCACATAGTTTGAAAGAGCACTCACTGGCCAAATTGAGAACAATTTCATCATAATGATAGTAGATTATGGCTTACTGAGCTCAAGATGAACCACGAATCTATACTGATCAAATGAACAAATAAAATGAACTCCTGACGAGTAACAAGGATAGTAACATAGTTTCAAAGTACCTCCACCCAAAATGTTCACTCCTTAGAACAGGAAAAAGAGTAATCTTTACAGAGATTACCTCAGTCAAGTAACGAGGTGACCATGGTCAGTAACAGGACAAGTGGAGACTGTGCATCATAAGATAGGGTACAAAAAGAACACAGCATCATTTCTGCCATACTCCTAACAAAGGTGCACGAGCTGAATTTAATAATGAAGAAAGGCACAAACCCAAACTGAGGGGTAACTCTGCAAAATAATTGGCCTTCCATCTTCAAGAGGTTCACAATCATGAAAGGCAAGGAAAGACTTGGAACTGTTCCAGATGGAAGGAGTCTAAGGACACGTGACAAGTATACACAACCTATGACTCTGACCCTGATCCTCCTGCTGTAAAGGATGTGACTGGGACATTTGACGAAACTCGAATAGCATCTGAGGGTTAAATGACAGCAATTGTGATGATTGCACTGTGGTTATGTTCAAGAATGTCCTTTTGTAAAAAAATACCTGCTAAAATAAAAGTAATCTTGGATGATTGTGCATTAGGTCAGCAACTTACAATCAAATGGTTCAGGGAATTATTCTTTGTGCTGTACTTTTGTCTTCTCTGTGTGTGATTATTGCAAAGTCTTTCTAAAGTTTTTTTGTTTTGTTTTGTTTTGTTTTTGCAGTTTTTGACCATGGCCGGGTTTGAACCTGCCACCTCTGGTATATCCCTACTCCTTTGAGCCACAGGCACCGCCCCTAAAGTTTTTTTTTTTTTTTAAGGATGGATCACCTAGAATAGTCAGCAGGACAAGGAAGGAAGCCAGGAGGCACATGTGCCTTTTGTCTTTCACCTACCCACTGCCATTGCAAGTCCACAGACTCCCCAGGCTGCCGCCCTGCTCTGCCCTCCCGTGCACAGCTAGGGTGTCTGTGCGAGCGCTCCACACAGGTCTCCAATTACACATCTTATTCCTCCTATGACTTCTGCCCAGCCTCCACCAGAGCCTGTGATGGCCAAGTTCATCCATTTCTAGTCCTCACCTGTCTGGACTGCACTGGGCAAAAGCAGCTACTCTAGAGGGCCCCCTGCATCCTTCAAACCCATCCCTTTTCAGTCCCCCCAACTCCCGCAAGCTCTTGTTTGCTTGAACATCACTAAACTCTCTCCTAGCTCCTCCTCTCCTCTTACTCAACTCCACATGCCCTCTGGACTTGCCCCCCCCAGACCCGCAGATAGAGGCCACAATTCTCCCTTACACTCCTTATCCAAGTCTACTTTCTATCTCCACAAGGTCTTTAACAAACATATCAAGTTCATCCTTATTTTTGAGACACAGTCTCACTCTGTTACCCAGACTAGAGCGCCGTGGCATCATAGCTCACAACAACCTCAAACTCTGGGCCCAAGAGCTCAATCCTACTGCCTTAGTCTCGTAAGTATTTGGGACTATCGGTATCTGCCGCAAGGTCCAGCTATTTTCTTCTACTTTTGGTAGAGATGGGGGTCTTGCTCTTGCTCAGGCTGGTCTCGAGCTCCTGAGCTCAAGGGATCCTCCCCCCACCAGGCCTCCCAGAGTGCTAGGATTATAGATGTGAGCCACCACACCCAGCCTCAAATTTATCCCATCAAAAAACGAACTGAGCCCTCTCCCTGCACCCCTTCCCAAGGTGCTCCCCTCCCGTGTCTCTGACCTCGGTGGCTCCAAGAGCCATCCAACTGCCACAGCATCATCTTTGCTACCACCTTCTCCCTCATTCCCACATCCAAGCCCGGACCGTTTTATTTCCTAAATAGCTCTCAAATCTGTACTCTTCTCTCGTTCCAGAACACGGTCATCCATCACCTCCTGCACAAATTACTGCAGCACCGTCCCAGCTGGGCTCCTCACTTGCATTCTTACTGCATTTCTGACCACAGCTCACTCAGGGTAAACCCCTTACTTGGTGCCCACTGTTCTTAGGGAAAAGTCTAAACACCCTCCCGACTAAGTATTACAAGACCTACTTATCAACTCCAACTTATTACAAGACCTACTTATCAACTCCAACTCTGTCCTAAATTCTCTGTACCAACGATATAAAAATATTTTCCTTTGTCTATAATGTTGCCAATATCCAGCAAAATGCCTAGGGCTTTGTAGATGCTCCATAAATGCTTGCGGAATGAATGACTAAATCTATTAGACGGGGTAGATGATAGGCTAACTGAATATTTCACTCAAACTCAAGTCTTCAGATACAGCAAAGTATTAAACACAACTCAATGTTTTAGCCAAGGTAACAAAAATGTCAGAAAGAGTTTGCACAAAATAATTAGCAGCTCACATTCAAGGTCCTTGAGGTTAAACGTTAAGAGATAGAGGGAAACACATGCTCACTGCCAAGCAGGCAGTAGTTATAGCTGGCTGTCACCAGCCATCACAGGACCCAAACCCATTACACTTCCTATATGGGGCGCATTGCCCATGCTGTGTAATAGCACACTCCAGAAGAGGGAGACAGAAAACCCGGGCACACCCAGATACACACACACACAGGCAGGAAAGTGTGGGAGTCAAGCCTATTCCACACAGGAGTCCAACAAACCCTAAGGATTAAAGACCAAAACATAGCTAAAAACCAAATGGGAACCATCTACAGAAACTCACTGGGCACTCACCAGTGTGGAGGATCACTTTGAATCTTTTGTTTATTACTCCTTATATTTTCTCTAAAGCTGCATGAGATCCAGCCATTCTAGAGGCTTTGCTAAGTAAGCCCAACATGCTCCCAGCGACTGTCGCCCTACTTTACAAATCACTAGAAGACAAAGGAGAGATGGAGTCAAGAAAGAAAAATGCAAAGGCAACAGAATTAAGGCCATTTCATTTTGAAATCATCATGGAAATGGAAGCAGTAATCTTGTTAAGGTGGGGTAGCGCGGGTGGGCTGCCATCCTCCTCTCGAGCCTCAGGAGTAGGTCTCAATGTCTGGAGGACAGCAGAAAGGCACCATGACTGCTCGGATGCTGACTACGCTTTCAGAGATCTTTTCCCTGGAGGAAAGAGAAAGTCTAATAGAAATCCAAGGGTACTTGAAGAGCAGGAAAATGTCCCCAGGCAAAAAAAGGAATCAACATCCAAGGGACCTGTGTTACAGGCAAGAAAAGTATTGCTGCAGAGAGACACAAGTAGCCAAACCACGTAGAAAATCTATCAGGAGATGACCAAAGAGTCTCAGGCACCAGTGGTGATGATGGTAATGAAGACGACCATGGTGGTGGAGGTGTCACTGCCACAGCAGCAGCCACCAGGGCACCAGACCCGCGCTGAGCATCACTTTACAACACGCCCTGAGACAGGCACAGAAAGGTCCACGCTTGACTAAAATTTATAAATCTATTACGTGGCGGTGTTACAACTCGAATCCAGGTCTGCCCAATTTCAAAATCAGTGACCCTCTACTTGAAGTACACTTTCTATTTACTCACTTGTGACTGTTGCTACTCAGAAGAACAAAAAAGCTGTGCCTGGAAGTCAGGAAGTTAGCCAGCAATACTGTGAGCAAACGCTGTGTCAGTACAGTACACGTAGGTTAGCAACATAAATGCTTACGTGAGGTGACCAGGACAGTATTTTCACCTGCCATCTTACAAGGGGATAATTAAATACTGTCTTTGATGTCTCAACTCCACCATGCAGACCTTTTTACTATTAAACCATAGGTATTCCCTTCCTAGTATTATTCACTACAATTTCAACCTAAAAGAGATCTTTTTGAAACAGCAAATATTGCCTTACTAGGTTCTCTCAGTCATCAGTAGCATTAAGTAATTAGGCAACTAGGGACACTGCTGTACAGGAGTAACACCAGTTACCATTACCTCTGGACAGGTCTATCAGAATGCACTGCACATATCTAAGGAGGAGAAATTCTGATTCGCTGCCCTGCAATGCCTGTGGTAGCATGCACATGTGAAGAGGCATTGCATAAAGTTGGAAAAAATGGCAAACACCACAGATTGGTTCACTTGCAGCGTGGAAAGGCCGCAGACCTGAACATGACATGTTGCCCAGACCCCTTTGCTGCTGTGGTGTCCCACATGACATAAGACATACCAATAGGATGAGCCCATAGGTGACTCTGATTTAGAACTGAGTCACAGGGAAGACAGGCAGAAGTCAAGGGCCTAGCTGAGAAGCCACATCTCTCTATGCAGGAGGCAGTGTCTGAGCTAAAAGCTCAACTACAGGTTCCCAATTCAACAGCTTCCCAGGGCAGTTGCCACAGCAACTTTCCTGATTCTGGTAGGAAAAACTGGTTCTGGGAGTGAGGAGTATCCTCGAAGCTTAGCCTAAAGCCTTTTCCTCCAAAACTTCTAAGAATTCTAGAAGCTCTTGCTCCCCTACATTAAATCTACTTCTGCTTTAATTCCCTAGAGTAGATTCTATGTCCAATACAGGAAATGTGAACAATAACAAGCAGCTCATTGCTTTTACTAGTTTATTAAATTTGTGGAATATTAGGGATAAAATACTCAGCCACAAAGGACTAAAAAAAAAAAACAAATTCGATTTATTTTAATTATATTTTTGTATAATACCATTTGGGCTAGGATAATTCATATAAACTACGGTATCACCTGATTTTATAAACCTAAACCCACACTATAATTCACCTCATTCATAAACATGAGCGAACTTGACCTACTTTCTAATACATGCAGCTCCTTCTCGTCTGCATTAATCTGCAGTGACATTTTAAAAGGTGCTCTAATAATTTCCATTATATGAAAATGTACTTTTCATTTACCTCATCTTTGATTTTCCTCCCACAAACAAAATACTATTTTCTCAACAGTTTGCCTGCAAAGGTAATAAGAAACAAGATAGACAGCTTTGAAGGGGCTCCATATTAGGTTTTACAATAGCAGGGAGAGGAGAGCGAAGAGAGAAAGAATGGGAGAATTTTGCCCTAAGCCCCCACAATGTGAATGGTGGGTTTGGCTCTTCCTATATATCATCTGTGGAAAACTACAACATATAGTTTCTACGTGTAAATATAAATCCCATATTAAAAAATATAATAAGCTCCATGCTACCCAATAGTTCTCCAGTCTTACATAATAAAAGAAAAAAAAAAAAAAAAAAGAAAAGTCCACTTTCCACTCCCACTTCCAACTACACCCACATTGCAACCACTGATCATCTCCTGAACTTGGGCCGCTTCCCTCTTCAACTGACGACAACCCTCTCCCATATTCAAAAATGGTCTATGGCTCCCCAATGCCTACGGCAGAAGTTGGCAAGCCATGGCCCACAAGCTAAGAATGAGGTTTTTTACATTTTTAAATGGCTAGGAGGGGGAAAAAAACCCAAATTACATCGCCTAATACATAAAAATTACATGACATTCAAATTCATGTGCCCATAAATCGAATTTTATTGCAACACAGGCACATACACTTCTGAATTGTCTGCGGCTGCTTTTTTGTGTTCCAACAGTAGAGTAGCTGTAACACAGACAGTATCCTAAAATATTTACAATCTAGTCCTTTATAGGAAAAAGATTGCCAACTCCTGGTTTGCAGTATAAAATCCATAGCTTTTGGCCTGGCAATACAGATCTTTGAAATTCAAATGTAATCGATCTTCCTGGAAGGCTCACTTAACTTCAACTAGACAACATAACTTCTGCTCCACTGAAACACCCTTCTCCATCCCCTTTCTTGCTCTGAGGCTCTGGTTCAATTCCAACCATCTCTGTAGACATCCTTCTTTGCCTTCATAAAAGGAGTCACGCCAAATATACATTTAACTGCCATGAAGTTAAAAAAGAAAAATGATCTTTAAGAGTGCCGCGGCTATTCTCCACACAACTAGAGAGCAAAAGACAGAAACTACCCATGCGTCCATCTACAGGGCACAGGTTGAATAAGGTAGAACAAATCCAGGCAACAGAGGACGCAGCAGCTGCGGGTAGTGAGGACTATCTGTGCGCCCCTGAGAAATGACAAGTGGGGGAGACTAAGTGAAAAAGGCATAGTGGAGACGTGCGTACAACATGCTACGGTTTAACTGAGAAGAGAGGGAGAAGCAAATACGAAAGCTTGCTGCACGGTGGCACAGCCATATGTATACACTCGTATGAAGAAGAGGCGGCGAGAACAACCCCCAGATGGAGCCAAGCCTGTGTGTTGCTGCATCCCCACATCCAGTGCCCATGACCGGCCGCCGTTTGCCATTATGCCCAAGAAAAAGGCTGGAGGAGAAGTTAAAGAAGATGAAGCCCAGGCACAGGACGAACCACAGAGATCTGCAAGGGTGGCTGCTAATCCTGCTCCTCCAAAGCCAGAGGGGAGAGAAGGTCACCAACGGGAAACAGGGAAAAGCTGCCGCTGACAAGGAGGGAAATATGCTGCAGAAAATGGAGATGCCAACACAGACCAGGCACAGAAAGCCGCAGGTGCTGGAGACGCCACCTGAAGTGTGCATGTTTTTGATAATCGTGTACCTCTGGTGACTGTACAGTTTGAAATACTATTTCTTAACAAGTTTTATAAAAACGCAGAATTTTGTTTTACTTTTTATTTTTAAGCTATGTTGTTAGCACACAGAACACGTCATTGTTTTTTAAGGAAGGGGCATAGGTCACAATAGCACGTCTCCAAAGCTAGGTTGATATGAAGGGAAATGTCTTTTCTCTCTAGTTTTGAGAGACTTCCTCTTGGCTCCCGGAGAAGGGATTCCCTGATGTTGACACAGCCACCTTGGCACAAATGCCTTGTGGTATGGAAAACTAGTTTGTTTTTATGTCCTGTTCTCCCTCTGCCTTCAGCATAGTCTTAACTCCCTTAAACCCAGTCACCTCTTGGGACCTGACCCCCAATAATTGGTTACCAGTATGTCAAGGACTTCTCCAATAACACCACTGGGACAGCATCCCTGAAAAGAGCAGTGGTTCCATTTGTAGATTGCTGGGTCTTCAGATAAATTCTGTCATTTTCATTTCACTTCCTCAGAGTCAGGTAAAAAGTTGTTAAACAACATGCTAAATATGAAATGTCAACCCTCACTCTCAACTTTCCCTTATTCAGAACATGAGATGAAGACTTCATTGGGTTTTAGAGTGGCTTTCTGATTTTGGGTAGACCACTGAAGAAAGGAGTTTGAAAGCTGCTGTATACTGTTAGCTGTCCTCTGCCCATGTCTTGCCTGAAATACGGTGATTGTTTATGAAAAGTATCTTTACTTTTCTGATAATAAAGCTGGATACAGTTTGGCTTGGGGGAAAAAAAAAAAAAGAAAGAAACACTACAAGGGTAAACCTTAATTTTTTCAATTGCTACCTATGGAACAGGAGGAAACAGGACTAGGTTAACAGCAAACCCCTCCCTGAATGTTTCTCTCCTCAGCCCCCATTCATATGCTAAAACCTCATCCCCAGGCTGGTATGGGGTAGGGGGGAGCTTTAGGAAGTGATTAGGTCAGGAGGACTCTACCCTCACAGGATTAGCACCCTTTAAAAAGGAGGTCCAGAGAGCTGCCTTGACCCTCTAGGCAAGTGAAGATCCGGAAAGGAAATGCACCATCACCAGTCAGTCAGTCTCTGCTGGCACCTTGACCTTGGCCCTTCCAGCCTTCAGAGCTGAGAAAAATAAACCTGTTTGTTGTTCAAAGCCAGCCAGTCTATAGCATTTCTGTCACAGCAGCCCAAATGGACTAAGACGCCTCTGAATAAGCTACAGTTTATACATGAGACTTTGGAAGCTAGGCAATACTGCACATAATTATTTAAAATTTAAGTTAAAAAAACAGAACATAAAAATCAATGAACCTAATTATGTATCCACCATCACACAGAGAAGACCTATTCCAAATACCTTTCAGACACAGACTGCCGTGTATGCAGCATGAGATGAAGCAGATAAAAAAATAGGATAGCCTCCCCGAGAACTGGATTTGGGGCACAGATGAAAGAACATAGATATAAAATTGATGAGGCTAACTAGAAATCCTGTGTACCTGAACTAATAATCTGTTTCATCTACATACACACATACCCTTTAGTTTTATCTGACAAATAGATCAGGAAACAATGATGAATTCTGAAGCAATAAACCACGCCTGGTATCTACATAGTGCCTTCTGAATACGCAAAGGAACCAGGGGTTCTTGGACAAGCAGTGGCAGATCCAAATCTGGGGCAAGAAATAGGTAACATTGTGGCATTTATCACACCAGAAGGTACACAAAACACAGTGACAGGAGTCACTGTCGAAATGACTGAGGAGCCCATTTAAATTAATTTCCACTAGCCAAACATGGGACAATTTGAACATCAATAAAAATATTAAACTGCATCACATCTGGCTGGGCGCAGTGGCTCATGCCTGTAATCCCAACACTTTGGGAGGCCGAGGTGGGCAGATCACCTGAGCTCATGAGTTTGAGACTTGCCTGGATGGAGTGACACCCCATCTCTAAAAAAATAGCCAGGCGTTGTGGCAGGCACCTGTAGTCCCAGCTACTCAGGAAGCTGAGGCAAGAGAACTGCTTGAGCCCAAGAGTTAGAGGTTGCTGTGAGCTATGACACCAGGGCACTCTACCAGGGGCAACAAAGTGAGATCCTATCTCAAAAAAAAAAAACAAAAAAACCCTGCAACACATCAATTACCTCTATACTAGAAATGAAAACAATAAAAATCTCAGTTATAACTTTTGGAGGGTGCCATTAGGGAACTAACTGTATAAATAAATAATTGGTAAGAGTAATGTTCTCTTTATGTAAGTATTCCAGTATACAAATAAGGAAGGACTGATAGAATTAGATCATTATTTTGCAATCACTAATGAATTAAAGGACATAATCAGTGACCATCAATGGCCAATAATATAACAAAGCGAGAGACTACCAATCACTATATATTTCCCCGCCTTAATGAAAATACACAGCCTATGATGTATTCTTGCAAGAAAAAAAAAAAAACCCAAACAATCCAAAATACACCCCACCAGCTCTAAAGCTAACTAGACCTTGAGATTTAACTAACAAATCATAGAAAATACAATGAACAAAGGGGCAAGTTACATGGTACAATGGGGAACATGATCACCAAAATTTAGACTGCAGCAGGCTTTCTCCACCTTGGCCCTACTGACTTTTGGGGACAATCTTTTGTTGTATTTCACAATGCTTAGCACCATCGGTGGCCTCTACTCACCAGATGCCACCAGCACCCCCAATTGTGACAACCAAAACTATCTCCAGACATTGTCAACTGCCCCGAGATGAGGAAGGAGCATTATCCCTATTTAAGAAGTCTGCTCTTGGCTCAGCGCCTGTAGTACAGTGGTTACAGCACCAGCCACATATACCAAGGGTGGCGGGTTTGAACCCAGCCCTGGCCAGCTAAACAACAATGACAACTATAACAAAAAAATAGCCAGGCACTGTGGCAGGTGCCTGTAGTCCCAACTACTTGGGAGGCTGAGGCAAGAGAATCGCTTAAGCCCAAGAGTTGGAGGTTGTTGTGAGCTGTGATGTCACGGCACTCTACCGAGGGTGACATAATGAGACTCTGTCTCAAAAAAAAAAAAAAAAAAGAATCTCTGCTATAAAAAATAAACAACCCCATTTCTTCAACAAACAAATCACAAAGGAGGAGGAAGACGGAGGGGAAACCTATAGCTTAAGTGGGAATTAGAGACATACCAAGAAATGGCAATTAGTAAATCTTACTCAGATCCTGGTTCAAGAAACCGGGAAAAAAGGTACATGTATAAGACAATTGAGAAAATTATAACATTAACTTTATATTGGATGGTATCAAGAAAGCATCAGTAATGGTTATGTTTTGGTGCAATAAGGTATTGTAGATAATACCTTCAAGACTAACACTGAGACAGGAAATAATGGAAGACAAGAAAGGTGTGCTTCAAAATAATGGGTAAGAAGAAGGAAGGTGTAGAAAAAACAAAACTGGCTAAGAATTAGTCATCTTTGAATCTGGGTATGTATAACTCTCTTCACTTTTGAATATCTTTGAAAGTTTCTATTAAAAAAGTATGAATAAGTAAATCTGGCAGGCAGTCCCATTCTCCTTCCCTTGGGTGAGCACATGAGCCCAGAGTGACCATGGGGGGAATATTAGAATCTACAATTTGGCTCGGTGCCCGTAGCACAGTGGTTATGGTGCCAGCCACATACACCGAGGCTGGCGGGTTTGAACCCAGCCCGGCCAGCTAAACAACAATGACAACTGCAACAAAAAAATAGCCAGGCATTGTGGCGGGTGCCTGTAGTCCCAGCTACTTGGGAGGCTGAGGCAAGAGAATTGCTTGAGCCCAAGAGTTGGAGGTTGCTGTGACTCCACGGCACTCTCCCAAGGGCGACATAGTGAGACTTTGTCTCAAAAAAAAAAAAAACAAAAAAAAAAAAGAATCTATCATTCCCTGGGCTTGCTGAGTTTCTCAGTGTCGCTTGAGATCCCATCTTGATGTTGAGAGTGAGTCTACTGTTTACAGCAGGAAGACACAGAATATTGGCCTCTAACATGGCACTTTCCTAAGAGGTGTTTAAGAGCAATTTTATCTAGAAGGAATTTTTGCCTTAGATGCTGAATTTAGTTCACCCCAAGAAGGATTTGACCACACCACACCGAAACGCTTCCTCATCCTGGAAGGAGCCCAGGCCCTCGGCCCCTCTGTGGGCTGCCCCACCATTCCTCAACAGCCCAGCTCAGGCCTTCATCCTGAGAGAAACATAAGCTTCTACCTCGTTTAACCCACTGTGGTTGCCAGTCTTTTCAGCAAAAATTCACACCAACCAAGAAGGAAATTCTACTTTCTCTTGGAAACCTATTCTACCCCACTGGAAGTACTCCCTCCTTCCTGCTCATCCGTCACTCTGTGCAGCACAGGTCTCTCTGTGCTGCACTGTGTTTTGGAAATACATAAACAGAACAGAACAAAGCCACACAGTTGTATCCTGCACTGCCAATTTCAATTTCCTTCCGAATTCAGGGTACTGAATCCACTTCCTCTAAATCCTAACTTCTGAGAAGAGAGGCCCACAGAGAACCAGGGCCTTACCGCTATGGGTTCAAAGCTTACCCTCTGCACCTGCATCAGCCTTTCCAAAAGGACAGCCCCATCCGGGACAACCTGGCACCTAGAGCTGAAAGTCCATCCTCAGAGAAGACTCGGTCATTCTTCAACCTTTAGAGGTAAATAAACTGAAGAATATATAATGTACTTAGGGAATGTGTAAAATCAGGTAATAAAAGACTTTTTAAACTTCATTTACTTCCTTTACATAATGAAAGGTTGGGATCTGTCCCAGGCTTAAAATTTTCCAAATAGATTTGTCCCCCTCAATTGCTTTTACCCAAGTTTCATTGGCCTTGGATAACTGAAGATTATTGATCTTTGTACAGGGAACCCAAAGTGCCTCATACAGATTACAACTGTATTTGCTTAGCACAAATCAATCACAATAAAAATAGGAAATTTCAAGTCAGAATTTGATCACTATAAGTTGATAACAGGGTAACCTGGGACTACACATCACTATCTAATTTAAATGTGGAACATCACCCTTGGTCATCGCTGCAGTAAGGTAAATACCAACTCCTATCTATTCCTTAAGATTTGACGTCACTAAAGTATCTCCTCCATAAGTAAATGGGACCCAGCTTTAAAGATTTTCCTTGTATTCGATACCTATTGGGAGCATAAACATAATATGTTAAACATGTCTGGACTGACAGCATATGTTAATGCGGCCACCTTGAGCCTAAGAGAGAGTCACATTAACAAGGATGAACTCCATTCACAGCCATCCACTCCCCAACGTGCTATTTAAGTAGAAAACTGGGAATAATTCACTGGTAACATTTGTGCAGAGACTCCTGGGTCCACTGTCACAGCTTCAACCTGGGATCTGCGTGGTGAGGAGGGTGAGCTACCTGGAGGAAGAAGAAGGAAAGACACCATAGCTACATGAGGGATCCCATCCTCCAGGACACTTGCCCCATACATCTGGTCACTATCATAGTAATTCACCAAGTACAGCTTATAAAAGGATGTATTCAGACCACCGCACTCATGAGAGAAATGAGAAGTGATAAAATTAAAACGTGATCACCTTTCTTCCAAAATAACCCCCCATGTATTTAAAGAATCAAATGTACTTGACTCGCAAACATGTATTTCAGACTTTGAGAAAACACCAATCACAGTAACAACCATCAATAAAGCACCTTT
This sequence comes from Loris lydekkerianus, assembly GCA_963574355.1. NCBI lineage: Eukaryota > Metazoa > Chordata > Mammalia > Primates > Lorisidae > Loris > Loris lydekkerianus. The sequence goes on from CAUYPK010021535.1 coordinate 12,900, forward strand.
TCCCACCTACCGGCATGGCTGTGTAAGAGACCCTACTTCCCACTTCAAATTCACCAAGGGAGCATTAAGTATGGAAGGATATTCCCAAGCACAGAATTCTTTATAATGAGTTCCTGGCCACACAGCACACCCACAAGGATGAGGCTGAAAGGTAAGCGAAACTGATTCTTTCTTAGAACAGCAGTGATTTTCTGGAGTGAAGAGAGAGGTCTGCTGGGGGCAAATATGCAAGACACACCAGAGACCGCTGAAATACAGGGGGCCACTACGGCCCCAACCCACCCTGGGGTCCAGAAGCCACCTACTTAGAGTCTTAACTTTTTTGAGTGTGAAGTTATCTATTCTGCAGGGCTGATGTATTTCCAGAGACAGCAGGCTTAAGCAGGCAGGGAAGCTCACACCTGTAATTCCAGCTACTTAGGAGGCTGAGGCAGGAAGATCACTTCAGCCCAAGAGCTATGATCATGCCACCACACTTCAGCCTGGGCAACAGAGCAAGACCCCATCTTTTTAAAAGAACAGAGAGACAGACAGACAGATGAGACAGACACCAGCACTCAAGTATCTAAGTGTCTAGTCTAACACCTCAGGTCCTCCATAACAATGGCAAACTCTAAAGATCAGGCTACTGTGTCTTCAAAGACACCAAAGCCTGAGCTGTTTCCCCAGCCGTGGTCCACTCTGGACCACCAGCACTTGCTTGGCAGCACAGCTAAGGATCAAACTGTCCTAACCATGGCAGGCTGTGGGAGTGAGACCTCCAGAGACAGTCAAAGTACGCTCCTGGAAGAGGAAACACAATGACCGAGGACCTAGAAAACCTTAACACTGGCTTCAAGAGCGCTGGTGCAGTGGGAAAGGGAGAATCTATTTAAACATACTCCATGGAGGGGTGAGAGTGTGAGGACATCAGGCTTATAGAGGAATTCCACCACGTGGCTAGGCCCCAGTGGGAAGAGCACGCCTTAATAGAGATACAGTAAATGCGGCTTATTGTTTTTTTTGTGTGTGTGTTTTTTTTATTTCAAATATTTTCTATGGGGCTCCTTTTCTTTTTTTCTTTTTTTATTGTTGGAGATTTATTGAGGGTACGAAGAACCAGATTACACTGATTGCATTTGTTAGGTAAAGTCCCTCTTATAATTGTGTCCCACCCCCAAAATGTGTCACATCCTGTGACTCCCTGTCCCTCTCCCTCTTTCCCTTTCTCTGCTCTTCCTTTCCCCCATACCTCCCTCCTTCTCTCTCTCTCTGGTCTCCCCTTCCCTTCCCCCCCCACCATGTACTAGGTCATTAATTGTTCTCCTATCAGAATCGAGTACATAGGATTCTTGCTTCTCCATTCTTGTGATGCTTTACTAAGAATAATGTCTTCCACTTCTATCCATGTTACTGCAAAAGATGTAAAGTGTCCATTTTTTTAATGGCTGAATAGTATTCCATGGTATACATATACTACAGCTTGTTAATCCTTTCCTGGGTAGGTGGGCATGTAGGCTGCTTCCACAATGTGGTGATTGTAAACTGACCTGCAAGAAACAGTCGCGTGCAAGTGTCCTTATGGTAAAAGGATTTTTTCCTTCTGGGTAGATGCCCAGTAACAGGATTGCAGGATCAAATGGGTGGTCTAGTTGGAGTTCTTTGAGGGTTCTCCAGACTTCCTTCCAAACAGGTTGTATTAGTTTGCAGTCCCACCAGCAATGTAAAAGTGTTCCCCTCTCTCCACATCAATGCCAGCATCTGCAGTTTTGAGATTTTGTGATGTGGGTCATTTTCATTGGGGTTAGACGATATCTCAGGGTGGTTGTGATTTGCATTTCTCTGATCATTAGGGATGGGGAGCATTTTTTCATATCTTTTTTAGCCATTGTCTGTCTTCTTTAGCAAAGGTTCTATTCATCTCTCTTGCCCATGGACATATGGGGGTGTTGGCTTTTCTCATGTGGATTAATTTGAGTTCTCTGCAGATCCTAGCTATTAAGGTTTTGTCTGTCCAAAATATGCAAATATTAATCTTACCCTGGTACCCAGTTGAGACAGAGAATCACAGAGGCTTGGATTTGGAGGAAACCTTAGTGATTGTGTGGAAAACACTTTATGATACATAAGGCAGTTACATTCGCAGCACTCAACTGGCTCAACTAAGGGATTGAGAACTCAGGGAGGCACAGGTTTGCTCTTGTCACATGGTGAGACAGAGACCGTCACGACTTGCACTAATGCCACCAATACCCAAAACAGGACTTTATCAACTCTACAGCAGATGAGGAGCTTGGCATTTTATATATTTATTTATAGGTAGCACTTGTCATTTATAAATAGAATTGCAAAATTGACCAATAATTTGCAGACCTCTCTCGTATGTAGACGCAGGAGCAGGAGGATTTGTCTTCTTTTGTTCCTTTGTTATCATTCTTTATAGCAGTGGTTCTCAACCTTCCTGATGCTGCAGCCCTTTAATACAGTTCCTGTGGGTCCACAGGTTGAGAACCACTATTTATAGGCAATCACTCAGACGTCTCTGTAGGGAAAGAGTTTGCGCTCGAATTCTCATGAATGAATGCTCTCCTTGCCAATCTTTCCCCTGGTTCTTTCTTGTCAGTGTGATATCTGTCTTTAAAAAGAGCATTGATCTGTAAATTGTGTTCCTCTACTGCTGAAAGTGGAAACATTTTTAAATATCTTGAATCTATAGTCTTTGTTTTAAAATTTAATGAGGAAATTAGAGCTATGCTATCTCTGAAACATCTTATTTTCAAACACATTTACTTTTATTTCCAAACTTCAAATAAAGTTATAAAGAGAAAAACCTAATGGAAATTTTCGTACATGGCTTGGCAATCTCACTGTATACTTAGAGCTTATGGACTGTGCCTGTAGGGCAACGATGCTAAAAGTTAGGATTTCATAAAGCCCCCTCATTGCACTGCCAAATCAGTAATGTTTAGAGTAATGACATCACCTCCAGATGCACCTAACATTAGAAATGCCCAATTGTGCAGTATCATTTCTTTTATTAGCATATAATATAGGCTTCCGAACACATCAAACAACAAAATTTTCAGGACAATAAATATTGAATTGGACCATCACTAGCTGACCACAAGAAGAGGTTCTTTTAAATTTTAGGAACGGGCACCTAATTTAAGAATCAGCTCATGAAATTCATTGCCTTTTTTATTCAATTTTATTTTATTTTCATTCCATTCTGAGCCAATGGGAGAACAAATGGTTTGATATAAAATAACACAGACCTGAATTTGATATACAGTGGAACCTCTGTAAATTGACCACTCAGGGGACTGTAACAAAATGGTCAACATACAGAAGTGGTCAGCATAAGGAATGAGGCGTACTGTACTGATATGTACATGTGATGCACGTCCGGTCTATGAAAATTAGGTCAAGTTAAGGAGGTCATCATTGTAGGGAGGTTGTACTGTAACCATGTTTGAAACCCAATTGTGTTGTTTCTAGCTACAGTACTTCAGGAAATCCTGCTATACCACAGTTTCTTAATCCATAAATTGGGAATAAATATATAATCTATACAATTTTTGTGAAGAACAATGTATATAATTGGTGTGAAATGGAAGAACACGATTGTTTAGCATGTGATGGAAGCTGATGCTGAAGCTATGGCTCAAGATTAACTGAAGGCGGAGCAGTAATGCATGCAATCTCAACAAGTCAATTACACATGGTGACCTTTGTTCCCCCAATAATAGAATGCTCATAGAAAGAAAATATATCGAACCTCGTGATTTTTGTTTCTTCTACACATGGATGTTGAAGTCAACAGAGCCAAGACACATAAGCTTCTGCAGAGATTTTTGTCTGATTTTTCAGGCTGTTTATCTAAGATGCTATACGGCTTAATTGTCATAATCTTGGATTATAGAATAAACCTGAAGAAATCTGAAATGTACAGGGTGGCCATAAAGTTCATGTGTTTATGTTTATGGCCACCCCATATACATCAAAATCCAGTCCAACCTACTATGTTGAAATCATTCAACATCAATTAGTGCTTGAAATATGCATTACAACACCTGCCCCAGCTCAGCAGAGCCTGGGCTCAAAATGACCAGAGGATTTATGAATCAGTACCAAGTAACAAATTATTAGAGAATCCTAAGAACCCAGACTCAGGTAAAAATGGGTGGTCATCAGTGTTTAAATGTGACTCCATACCATCTGTAATATATAATACTATTCCAAAGAAATAGCAATAATAGTATCAATAAAAAATAGAATACAAAAAGACCTCAATATTTATTAAAATAAGAGCAATTACAATAAATTTTGCAAAATTTTGGTCATAGCAGTTGACATTTGACAGAGGCCCTGCTCATAGGTAGTTACTTAAAAAGCTGTTAATCCCTTTTGGCAACCAGTTACTGTAAAACCAGTAGGATTTACTAACTGTGAAGATTCTGCAACTCATTTAATTAAAGCTTCCACCATTTTCAGAAAGTGGAGGCTGGATAGAATCAGTACATCTATCATCTTATATTAATCCATGTAGTCAACACAACAGATTTTATAGAACTTGATAAACTTAATCTTAACATTTATATGAGTGAGTTAAAAGGCTGTCAATGGTTGATACTATTTTGAAGGCAAAGGGGAAGAGGGATTCATCCTATAAGGCAAAATGTTTTAGAAGAATAAAAGGGAGGAGAGAACAAGAAAAGCCTCGTAAAACTGTGACATTGTGTTTTGGTGCAGGACTAAGAAACAGCAGAAGAACAGAGCAACATGCCCAAGAACATTTACATAGAACACACAGCTTAGTAGTTAGAAAATGAGATAATCTTACAAAACGGTAGGAAAACCCCAATAGAAACATTTCTAAGTCTCTAGTTGTAAGTGACATGAAAATTTAAAACTACCTTTTCATGCTCGCATCAAACCGATCAGTATTAAAAGTTGTTTACCTGTGTTAGAAAGGATGTGGGGCTATAGATGGTGCCTGTGGCTCAAGGAGCAGGACTCTGGCCTAATTTACTGGAGGTGGCAGGTTCAAACCCAGCCCTGGCCAAAAAAAAAAAAAAAAAAAGGATGTGGTGCTATAGTTTCCTTATGAGTAAAAAGCCACCTTATACTTGTTGTGAGGATTAATTGGGTTCATATATACAAAGCATTAAAGAAAGTCTTCCACAAGTAAGTATGTACTGTTATTATTAATGTTAATATTGGAGAAGGGGTTTCACGATGTTGCCCAGGCTAGAGTATAGTGGCTATTCACAGGCACCACCACAGTTCACAGCAGGCTTGAACTCGAGCTCAAGCAACCTGTGGCCTCAACCTCCAGAGTATCTGGGACTACTGGCTGTGCCTGGCTGCCCACTATTATGTGTATTTTTAATAATTATATCTATGTAACATATAGCTGTTATTACCAATTTAGTGATCTACCATCACACAGAGTAAATATATTTATACACCAGAACTTTGTTATTCCTTGCTACACTGGGTTCCCTGGAAATCGCTGGTTTTTGCAGCTGCAGAAAACTTTCTTCAATAAAACTGAAGCAGAAGCAGGTAATGGAGTTCATGATAAACCTCATCTATAAGAAGTCAGTATGTCATGGTTAATATACATCAGAGCCCCCAGATTTCAAAGGTTAATAGAAACAAACAAATTAAAGAAAACCAGATGTACGGGGTTCTAAACCAAAGAACTGGAGAGAGAAAGGGATGATCTTCACGTTTCTAAAAGAAAGAACTCTAACTCTGGTAAATGATAGTTCCCTTACTTGACTTAAAATATGATTTGACTTACAACACACACCTATACACGGTTTGCCAAAATGTTTTTTAGAAAATGTGCACTCCAGTAGAGAGCTCTCTGTACTTGAGACTTGAGAATCCCTGTACTTGGACTCTTTCTTTTATAATCACAGAAGTAAGGGGAAAAAATAAAATATTAAAAATCAAATATATGAACGAAAATTAAACTTCTTTTAACCTCTCCCCTTCACTCTGATGGTTTCCTTTCCACATACCCACACATGCTACATTGAAAAGCTGAGATTGTAATCTTCACTACGTATGTGTAGGGCAAATTCTGGTTGTATTCTTTATTATTGATTTATGTGTCTGAAACCAGGTTCTAAATTTTTATCTATGTGTATATACAATTGTCCCAATATCATTTATTAAATGATTTACCGCTGATTTAAAAATATCATTTTATTACAGTCGTAGTCTCTTTCTGAAACCCAGTCTATTCTGTGGATCTATTATTCCACTTCCATGCCAAAACCACATAAAATATATTTGCTATAGTTTTAGATCATATTTTGATATCTGTAGAGAAAGTTTTCCTTCACTCCTCTCTTACATTTTTTTCTTGCCTATGAACTATGCTTTCTTTCCTTCACATCATCTTGATAATTGACTTATAAAGTTCCATAAAGTATATTTTGGAGATTTAGATCGACATTTCTTTAAATTTATAGATTTATTTGCAAAAAATGGAATATTTCCAATATCCCAAGATATACTGTGAGAAGAAGCAAGTGGATTAGAAAAACATATACCTTTCCTGAGTATTGAATGTCAAAGGAAAGGTAATTTTCTAAAGATAGATAAGTGAAGGTACTCATTTTTATTGTAAAATAGAAAGGAAAGGATAAAGAGAAAATAAAGCCTCAAACACTATAATGCATTATAGTGCAGCAGATTTGATTTTTAAGGCAAGTCTCTTTTACCCTGTCTGCACCAAAATTTTCTCATTTGTTAAATAAGAAAAGAGGACAGGATGGAGTCTCAGGCCATCTTTGCTCTGCAGCTGTGGATGCTCCTGTTCTAGACAGGACAAAATCTTGAGCAAAGTTATATGCCACTAATTACAGATCCAGACAAACCTTGTGCTTGCATATTCTGATGTCCTGGGAGGAAAATAATTTTTTTTGCCCTTCCTATATGTATGGATTGATCAGCCAAACTAAAAGTGAACAAACTGATTATTAACGTGAGAATATGGAGGCTCAGTGGAGTTAAGTAAATTTTCCAAGATCACACAGCTGGCATGAGGCAGAATGTCACTTCAGTACGAGATGTGCAATTCCAAGGCTGACTTTTTCCCCATTGTTTAAAGCAATTCTGGGAGGTTGGTGAAGAAACAATTGGATAAATGAGTAAATGGATATTTAAGAATTAAGTAATGAAGGGTATCACAACCACATATTCTCCTCATCTCAAAGTATAAAAACAGACATCTATTAAGAAAAAAGCAGATCTTGTTTCTAATTGACTTTTAAAATTCATCATCATAACCAGCATTCAGAGGAATTACTTTTTAAAAAGCAGTGGCAAAAATATGGCTTTAACTGACTTTGTTTGTAAGGGTATAGACAACAGACAAAGTCATTTTGTCTTCCACCACACCAGAGATCACAACCAATAAAATGAATATTATCAGGATCTTCTATACTAATTAATGTCTATTCTGCAAAATAAATGTGAAAAAGAGCTGCATGAATAGTTAAGAGTTTATGTTTCCTATGTATGTGGTATACACCACATGTTAGTTTTTTACACAGAGTAGGGAGATAAGGTATTTTGCCCTCGGCCCGAAATGCAGGCAACCTGGGGTCAAAATTGGAGATAACTATACTCTATCACCAGGTAAAGATAATGAAATTTTGAGTCATAATAACGAGATTAAGAGAATAGTTCTCAGTTACAGGGTACAGAATACTCTTCCAACCTCCCTAACTATGTTAACGCCTAACAACCCTATGAAGTCACGTTGCTGTCCAATTCCTTACAAGCTGAGTGATATTGGGTGAAGTAATTAACATCTGAGCTTTGTATTAGAAGCAGGGATGGCAACATGGAACACAGTTACCCTAAGGTTTAAATGAGAGAACTCATTTCAAACTATGAAGCATGTGAGTGTTCAGGACCTGCTTGTGGTTTTTACCTTTCTATCCACTTTCCATATGATTTCAGAAAATTTCAATGTCCCCCTTAAGAGAGGAACTTCATGGATCTAAACATTTAAGAGCACCAGAGTTTTCAAATTCCTAATTCAATCCTCAAATCTAATTGTTTTAACCACATTTACCTCCATCTTAATGTTTTTAAATAGTTCTTTCTCCCCAACACACTAGTCTAAAAGAATGTGAAAATTAGTATACTCTTCACCCTTAAAGTTTCTTTGCAAACAGAAAAATATTTTTAAAATCTGAACTAAAGAGATCTTGTGAAAAAAATAAGTATTATATAGCCATTTATACCAATGTAATTATTAACTGATGTTGATGAGGCTCATGGTAGATCACGAGTCATGGAATTTTAGATCTGGAAGAAAATGCTACCTGCACCACAACTGCATTTTACAAACAAAAAAAGGAAATTTTAGAAAGAGGAGTTGACAGATTAGCTTGGGAGGCTTACCAAGGGTCACATTCCAGTTCTGTCTCCTATAACCTTTGAATAGGTTGACAAACTTTGGCTTGCCAAGCAGTTACTTGGATGTTAAGTGCATGTCATGACACCCACACCTCTCTGAGCATTGGCGATAATGGCTGACAATTAAATGGCAGTCATTGCCAAGGACAGATGGCCATTGCCCTAGACTTCTAATCATATGTTGCCTTGTAGTCCAGCAAGTTGGCTCTTGTCTGTAATCTTAATATTCTGGAAGCTGATGCAGGAGGACTTTTTGAGGTTAAGAGATTGAGTACAGCCTGAACAAGAGCAAGATTCTATCTCTACTAAAAATAGAAAAATTAGCCAGGTGTGGTAGTCGGTACCTGCAGTCCCAGCTACTCGGGAGGCTGAGGGAGAAGGATCACTTGAACCTGAGAGAGTTTGAGGTTGCTGTGATGCCACAGCACTCTAGCCTGGACAATAGAGTGAGACTTTCTCTGTCTCAAGGAAAAAAAAATGTTGCCTTGTAAAAGTGAGGGGCTATCAGACGGTGAACAGATAGCATGACATTTGTTCCTCAATCAGAATGACATTTGTTTTTGATGTTGGCAAAAGGAACTCAAAAAAGTAACGTCCTAAAAGATATTAGTTCCCAGACACACCCACTAAGACATTTATTAAAAATTACCTATCCACTCATCTACCTCATGATTTTAAAGAATTTCTGGGCCAAACTACATGAATGAATATATTATACTAGTAGTGCTGTTATCACCAATAATGAAAATAATGTACAGTTGCAATTTCAACTTTTAAATTAAGAACTTTTAAGTCTTAAGATATTTGAGATGCTCAGAGTCTTGGGAGACCTGGGAAGCCCATGTTGGAATCACTGATCATTTGAACACTTCAAGTTAAAAATGAGATCTGATGTTCAAGATACTGTGTCCCATTTTGTACAGAAACACATTGAAAACTCAGGAAACTTCAGAAAAACTCAAATACACTAGAAAAAAGTACACTAAGATGATTTAATATTTGTTTTTCCATGTTCTTAACCAGGTTTTGAAGAAAAAGTGATTATTTCTCAGTGATTGTAAGAGGTATCGTTAGTGAGAAAGGCTGAAGTTGTAAAATGTGGTTGGTGTATTGTCACAAAAGGTGGAAGTGGGAAGCAGTGCTGGCTCTTTTAGAGGTAAAGGGCAGGTCTTTTAGAGGTATACGGACTGATCAATTTTAGAGAGAAGGAATGACCTCTACATTTCACATGTACCTGCTGTGTGCTGGGAACTGGGGTGAGCATACCATGGCATGACCTTATTTCCTGCACATAGAGACTCTCGGGGGGGGGGGGGGGGGCCCCAGTGACTTGATACAAAGAGACACCTTAGGAAACAAGCCCCAAGGGCCGGTCATGTCTCATTTGCAACAGTTTATATTTGCCCAAATTGAA